>JARHVA010006621.1:0-30000 GCA_037957365.1 Torreya grandis | reverse complement strand
TCTTGATATACATATAAATATTTGCATACAACATGATGGGTGTGATTATTTTCCTACACCATTGTTTTTAGGTAAACCACTACATAAAAACATTAAATAAGTAGCATTATATAGATATAAACAATGCTTCAATTTTTTTCTAAGTGGTCCTACACCTTTTTGATGATGAAGACTTCCTTGACTAGACATTTTTAAATAATCAAAAATACTAAAAAAATATTCAAAACTCCAAAAACACTTTCAACACCTACATACTCTATTGGCTTCTTGACATGCATGTGTTACTTCCATGTTAATGGATGACATATCAGCTACTCCTACATATATATGTCTGTCATGCTTCTATTTGAGTATGATACAAGCATACACAAATACATGACGTATTTTTATTTCATATGTTCAACCTTGTATCTATTTATGTCATATGTACATTTTGGCCATCCCATTATATGATAATGATAATTTCAAGTTATAAAATTATACGGTCACTTTACATTATCATGTTTTAATCTCAGTTACATACTTACACATGCCTTTATCCATGATTATATATTTCACATGGTACTTGATATGCTATTCACTTTATTTTTTTGCTAACAGATTCAATCCATAGGATACTATGATATGTTTATGTTTTTATTTATGATTTCCTTTATGTACTTCCTTGAGTGTCTTACCTTGCTATTATCATAATTTTTCAAGCATTTGAATATGCTCCTTTTTTTACATGTGTGATTTATTTTATATTTGAACATGTCATTATTTTTTTTATGGAAATTTGAATATGTCATTAGTTATTTTATGGGCATTTGACTAAGTCATGTCCTTCTGATAGTGTGGCATTTGAACATGTCCCTTATTTGTAGTCTCCTTGAACTATTACCTTTTGACTTGATTTTGAGTGATCTTGTGTGTGTGTTTGATTTTTTTGTTGATATTTTACTATTACTATATATGTTTCCATGATATTTATCATGCATCTTAGGATTTCATGTGATCACATAGTCCTATGCCCTTCAATGCTAGATTTACCTAGATATGTCCTTATTTATGATAAATGGTAACATTAAAATATTATTCAGTTGTCTAATTAATTTTAGGTGAGGTAACTACCAGTTCCTATTCTTAGCTCACCTCAAAGGGGTTTCATATCAGTTACGGCATGTCATAGAGAAATGTTCTCAATATTTGGAATAAGTTTTAGATTCAGTGAGGGCATGTCATATAGGCATGGCTTCCACACACTCATAGTTTTAAGATTCATTGGGGGCATGATTTTGAGGCATGTTATCCACACTTATTCAGTATTTGGTACACCTAAATTCAATAGGGGATTTATTTTTAATCATGTTATCCAAACATATTTAGTACATTCATAGTTTTAGATTAAGCGACAACATGCTTTTGAAATATATTCTTGATGGAGGTGCATGAATGAATATATTATAATATTGATGTTGCTTTATTTTAAAAAGGTTTTATATGTCTTATTACATCAATAATAGGCTAATTTTAGTCCCAAATTATTAATTTGAGTCCATTTGTCAGGGTTTTTTGTGTTCCTACCAAAAAGGGAAAATTGAAAATTTGAAATTGTATTGCATAGTTTGAGGGTTTTGAGATATTTTATGGATATAGATCCATGGGTTAGGAGTATATAGGGTATAATAAATCATATTACATGATTTAAAATAATCATATAAGTTTTAAAATGTTTTCAAGACAATTTAGGCTTATCCAACATAAGAATTGAGAAAATAAAGCATGTTTGATGAGCATTAGGGGAAGTTGAGATGTTTTTTTGTGATGAAAAATTTCAAGATAATATTATATATGGGATATAATTTTAACAACCTATGTCAGAGATAATAAAATTAATAATAAATGTATAAAAGGTAAAAAATATTTATGTTTGCAAGGTTTTTGAAGACTGTCCACTTCAAGTCTATGTGTAATTGAGAATAAAGAATCTATTTGTTATGTTATTGAGAAAAATATAACTTTTTTTGAAGTTTTTATGAATTATATTAATTTTATTTAACTTTATCATCATGATCATGGTGTTTTATTAGGTCACAATTTCCAAAAATAGAATTATAGATTATGGGTGTAAAACTGTCATGAATTGTAGGTTTATACAAGTTTGTAATGTTTATTTTGAATATATATATATATATATATGATTTAAATTTATTCCGTATATTATATTTAACATTTAAAATTATGTGTTAAATTTTTTTGTCCTTGTTTCAAGTGAAAATAGAATCTTCTAGTTTGTATGGTTGAAAAACAAGGTACTATGAGTACACAGTTAGACAAAGAAAATAAGTTCACATGTATTTCATGATGTAAAGGGTTATAAATTTATTATAAAACTTATATACATCATTTATAACCAAAAAAATGTTAAATAAATCTTTGAGACTTCCTATTATTAAATCGTTCCTTAATTTAGAGCTCTCAAGTAGGTTGTAGACTGCAAAACCCTAAAACAACATTTTAAGAAGAAAAACTAGCTTGATTAAGTTTTATCTTTTGGAAATTCCCAAAAATTTAGGATTTTTTTAAAATTGTGTTTATAAACCATAAAAATTTATAATATTATTTTTATATTATCTCAAAATGATTCTATGAGTAACTGTGTTTCACCAAGCTTGTAGGAATTAAGAAAATAGGGTTTGCAATAATTGGAAACTCATTTTTATCTCAACCTATTAAACCAAATAACTATTAATTTTATAAACATAATATATAGAATAATTAAAATAGGATAAAATTTATGGTTATTTTTGAATACCATCAAATATAAATTTTCATGTTTGAAACCCTGTAGACCATAATTAGGTCTTCAATAGGCTAAATGAAACCATATTCAAATTTGGGTTGAATCCTTTGATGTAGAGTGATATGAGGTTTATAAATATTTTTTTGATATATATATTTCATGTATAAAATATTCACATCATCATAAATTTATATTCCAATTGATAAATCTCAAATCCTCAATTGGCATAAGGAGATTAGGCTACAATCCTAAAAGGTAAGACTGGAATAATATAAAAAAAAGAGGGACTTTAAGGACTCATTTACACTAATTTTTGTATTATAGATAATAATATATGATAAAAATAGGTAATATATAAATAATTGTTTGTATCTCATAAGGAAGTGATGTTAGAAAGATAAGGTAGATTGTGAGATAGAAGCCTACAAAAGAAGGATGAAAAGATAAGATAACAAATTCTTAGAAAGAAGCTTGTGAAGATGGCACCCAATACTAGAGGTGCTATAAGAGGTTAGAGGAGGAAAAAAAATTAGATTCATTGATTAAAATATGAGTAACATGTAATAATGATTACAAGTAATTAAAATTGCATAAAGAAGGGGTATTAAAGTAGACTACATAAGTGATGAAGAAGAACTACAAGAAGATGAAGCAGTACAAGAAAGACAAGAGAGTGTAGAAGAAAAAATCATAAGGAAAATCAAAAAGGTAAATATAAACCATAGTTATAAGTAAATATTACTAAATATAATATAATATTTAATTGATTGGATTGCATGCATGGATAGATATTTTGAATATGAGGAGATAGAGGCTAATAAGAAGGTTAAGTTTACAATTTCAAGGATGAAATGACATGCTTCACTGTGGTGGGATGGAGTACAATATGATATAATAATAAGAGGCAAGAAGAAAATGACATCATGGGATAAAATGGTATTTAATTAAAAAACTAAATTCATTTCAAGATGTTGTTATACTCAATTATTTAGAAAACTTCAAATTTGAGACAAAAGGAGATGAATGATAGATTTTATACAGAGGAGTTTTATAGGTTACATATTATAGTAGGACATATGTAATATGATGTTTAAAATGTATCCATGTATTTAAATGGTTTAAAGCTCATTATTCAAGATAAAGTCAACTTATTATCATCAAGAATAGTTGAAGAAGCCTATCAAGTTGCACTCAAAGTAGAAAAGAAGCTATCTAGAAATCCAAGAGACAAGAGCATATATTCTATAAATAAAATGTATCATGGTGATAGAAATTATATTTATTAATAAATATAAATTAATCCTCTACGTGAAGTTCAAATCCCAAGATAAGGTCACTCAAATAAAATAAGATCATCATGTTCAGAAGGTAAGAAGAATTTATTTTGGTGTAGATGTTTTAAGTGTAATGAATTTGGTCATATCTCTTATGAATTCCCAAAGTATGTTAAATCCATACTAATTAGATTATATAAGACAAAAATGAAGAAAGTATAGGATTATGTAGAAAACATGAAACAAGGAAATTATTGTTGATGAAAAGAATACTTCTCAAGATAAGTAAGGATATTAAATATCTAGTACAAAGGAAAACTCTATTTAGAACCACTTGCAAGTCAAGGGGCAAGTGTTGAAAATTAGTTATTGATAGTGGTAGTACATGAAATTTAGTATCTTCTTAATTGGTGAAAATTTGGGTTTGAAATTTTTTGTTAATCTTACACCTTATAGAGTGTCATGGATTCATAAATAACATTATCTATTAATCAATGAACAATGAAAAGTAGAGTTTAAGATAGGAAACTATCAAGATGAGGTTTTTTATGATTTGATAACTATGGATGTTTGCCATGTTATATTCGTAAGAGATTTAAAATTTTATAAAAGAGAAATCCATGATGGAATAAATAATACTTATACTTTTGAAAAGGATGGTAGGAGACACATATTGACACCATTGAAAGATAAAGATGAATAAGTAACAAAGATCAGTAATCCAGTGTTGATTATGAATGAGAAGGAGTTTTTTCAGCAAGCAAAATAAGGTGAAGTTAAAAATATAGTTGTTATATCTATTAAGATAAATGATTCATCTTTAGAAAATCAGATTTTATTTAGTGAACATGAGAACATGATGACTAATGAGTTGTAAAATGAATTTTTATAAAGTTAATTAAAGTAACTAATTATAGGAGTTGATTTGACAAAAAAGATTTCCATGGAAGTCAATGGAAAATAAACTTTGTTAATTAAATATTATGAGAATTGAGAATAAGATGTTATCTTGAGAAACAACAAAAGATTCCTGTATGAGAAACCTCTAATTGATACTAAAAATAATTATGAATGTGTTTTGGAAGGAAGTTTTTTTTGTGGAAAAAGAAATATAAACTCTCATAAAGGAATAAAAATAATAAGTAATTCATGTACAAGATCATTCATCTGAGGTAAAGAAAAAGATAGTAGATAGTCCATATGAAGAACAAAAGAAGAAATAAAATAACAAGAAGTACGTCCTACAAGTTGTCTTGGTTGATATCTATTTGGAAATCATCTTGGTGATAGAGAATGGGTCTCAAAGAACAAAAAAATAAATTTATTTATTTAATGTATTTACTTTATGTGCAAGTGTAATAAAGGAAGATAGGAAGATATTGAAGATGAAAAGTATAAGAATGAATGAAGATAGTACTTCAATTTTGCATGCATTCCAAACACAATAAAGATAAAATAAAAAATTAGAGATGCTTGGTATACTTGTGTAGTGATAAAACTCATATTTTTATAGAAAATACAAAGAGGACTACTATCCAAAAAGGATTCAAGTTTCAGGGTAGAAGTACCATAATATAGCTAGGTGGATATGCATTGGAAGGCAATGTCATCTTGTACCAACCACTATCTATGATAAACAAACCATGGGATATTGGAGGGTATATGATAAGAGGATTAAATATCAAATGTTTTAAATAATAAGAAGATATGTCAAAATCATCTGAAATTAATAAGGAAAACTACAAGAGCAATTATGAAGACCTTATAAGCATAAGCTCATGAATATTTTCAACCTTGGTAGACTGATGTAGGTGCATCAATATATAAATAAAATAATATTGATGTTATTTTATTTTTAATAGGTTTTATAGGTCTTATGAGGTCAATTACATACCCAAATTACTCATTTTATTCCATTTGTTAAGGTTTTATGTTTTCCCACCAGAAAGGGAAATTTGAAAATTTAAAATTATATTGCATAGTTTGAGGGGTTTTGAGATATTGTATCAGTATAGGTCCATGGGTTAGGAGTATATATGGTCTAATAGATAATAGTAAATGATTTAAAATAATCATACAAGTTTGAAAATGTCTTCAAGTCAATTTAAGCTTATCCAACATAGGAATTAAGTAAATAAAACACATTTGATAAGTTTTAGGGGTAGCTGAGAGAGTTTTGTGAGATGGAACAAAATATAGATAGGATTAGATAGGTTATATAATTATAATAACCTTTTGAGGAGCTAATAAAATAAATAAAAATTTATAAAAGGTAATAATGATTATGTTTTTAGGGTTGTTGAAGATTGCCCACTTCAGGTTTATGTGTAATTTATAATAGCAAAGCTATTTGCTACGTACTTGAGAAAAATATAGAATTTTTCAAAGTTTTCATGAATAATATTAATTTTATTTTACCTTTATCATCATGATCATGGTTTTTCCTTAGGTCACAAGGTCTAAATATAGAATTATGGACTGTGTGTATGATTGTCAAGAATTGGAGGTTTGTATGAGTTTGTAAGGTTTTTATTGAATAAAATAATCTTGAGTTTATTTAAAATAAATACATAGATGATATTTAACATTTATAAGTATTTGGTAAATTTTTTCTTGTTTCAATTGAAAATACAATCTTCTACTATGTAGTGTTGAAAAATAGGGTATTATGAACACAATTAGACATAGAAAGGATGTGCACATGTATTTCATGATTGGAAGGACTTTAAAATTATTATAAGACTTAGAAAAATCATAGAGAACTAATAGAATGTGAAATAAATATTTTTAACTTATTAGGCTTAAATTTATATCTAATTTATAGGTCTTGAGTAGGTTGCAGACTGTAAAACACTATAATTGGGTTTTATGAAGAAAAACTTTTTTTATTAAGTTTTATCCCTTAGAAATTCCCAAAAATTTGGGATTAGTTTAAAAAGTCTGTTTATAAACCATAAAAAGTGGTAATAAATGTTTATTATATCTACAAATGATTCTATTATTTAATGTGTTTCAAAAAACCTATGGTAATTAAGAAAATAGGGTTTACAACAATTGGAAACTCATTTTTATCTCAACTTATAAAACCAAATAACTTGACATTTTGTACATATGGTCCATAGAGTGAGGATAAAAGGATACAAGTAGTGGTTATTTTTGAAAACCATAAAATATAATTGTTCATGTTCAAAATCTTATAAACTCAAATTAGGCCTAAAATAGGCTAGAAGAACCATATTTAGATTTGGGTTGAATCCTTGAATGCAGAGTGATTTGAGGCTTGTGAATGATTTTTTTTTAAAAATATATTGAATGTATAAAATATTTACATCATCATAAACTCTACGTTCATTTGATAAATATCAAATCATCAATTGGCCTAAGGAAATTACTCTACAAACCTAATAGGTAAGCTTAGATTATTTTATAAAGAGGGATTTAAGGACTCCCTTGCACTAGTTCTCCACACTTATTCATTATTCAAGATATCTATTTTATGGTGGTATAATGTTTTGGAAACATGTCATACACATTGGCACTTATTTCAATTTTCATATATCTCTATATATAGTGGATGCAAGCTTTGAAATAATTTTCTCTACATTTACACAATTTATGAATTGGCTAAAGTACATATTTATATAATTTATATTCATAGTTGTGGTATAATTCTATACATTGGTATCATTGTTATACATATGAGACATATATAAGGTGCATATTATACATAATGTGAACCTAATATTTCAAATTCTAAATCATTTTTAGATTTAAATACACTCTTAGGGATTGTTATCACCCACTAGGATGTACTTTTATGGACTATATTGATCTAATCTACTACAATAGTTGGTTCACTTTTGGTAAGGTTGAGGTGATTAAATCACTCAATATTGCCTAGTTTTCAAGATATACATGATTTTATCATCCAAAATTACCAATTTAATAGTAGGATTTGACTTTATTCACTTATTCTCTATATGTTATAAGTATGATTGGGTTACATGGTTAAGATAATATCAACTACTGAGTGGTAACTCACCTTTTCTGCAAGGTTGGGGGAATGTGCCTTCCAATATCTCTTTCTCTCTATTACATTTGATATATAAAATTTTCATATTTATATATATTTTACCCAATCTAAATTTCAAATCCTTATAATTATATATATTTTCAAATCAACTTGATACTAGGCAAGGCAATTACATTGATACATAGGTTTACTCCTAAACCTTGCTCTTTCAATTTCAATACTTTCAATTTCAGATATATGCATTAATTATGTACTATAAAGTTCTCTTAGTTGTACACCAATCACTATAAAAACACTCAATTTGGACTTAATCAAACGTAAGGTGTGTTACACACACCCACATATGCATTTCTTCTCATTTGAACTAGAAATTTCTTTACTAGATTAAACGGGGTGAAATGTAGATTATATTTATGAATTGTATAGCATCTCAATCTTGTACACTTAGAAAAATCAAAATTTGGATGTCCCTCCTAGTTATAGACTTTTTTTACTTTCATAAGTTTTAGATATGGTCTATCATGTGCCCTTGGGCATATCTTGTAGTTGAACTAGTATTATGTTGATGACTTAGACATTATATCTTTCTTAGAATGCTTAAAACCTACTTATCTTGCAACTTTATAAGTTATGAGTTTGTGCCTACTTTTTTATTCCTTACACACTAGCTTCCCAAACAAACACCTAGATCAATATAGGTGTCTTGATTTGACACAATTTTCTAATACCCTAAATTCATACATTGTTTAAATGAAACATATCCTAATGGTTGGCCTAAGTAATTAAATGTTAGTTATTTATCTAAAGGGATTGATATAAATACAATATCAACCCTCACTCATACCTCACCTAACATACACCCATAAATACCTAAGGAAACTTATCAAAGCATTCAAATAAGAAATTGATAAAGTAAAGTTTCGTTATTTTATCATATTGTTATATCAGTCATAGGGATAACCCATATATATATTTGAAGTACGAAAGGAGTAGTCTAAGAGTTAAATTTTACAAATTTCAAGTTATATCACTATTGTACTTACTTTCTACATATTTCATGATTCACACAAAACTCAACACATAGGTGGGACTACATTAGTCTGAGGCCCTCTTCAGAGTATTAGATTTATATGTAATGATCATTGATAGAGGGTTCTTTAGGGTGAGCTAGACACTATGTGACCACTAACCCATTTTTTCCCAAGATAAATATGAAGATGAATAACTAGGGTTTTACAATTTCAAGAGGATAAATATTGCAAGCCCCATATCTAAATACACTATAGAAGGTGAAGACAAACCTAGAAGCATCTAGGAAGTCACATATTTTTCCAATAGGTATTCCATATAAGACACCTATGTCAAGTTTAGATAGTAGCATCGATGTAACCATCCAAGGCTAATGATAATATCTACAACTCTATAAGTACGTAATCCAAAATATGATAACAATTCCAAAATATTCTTCTAGTAGGCTTTTGACCTATTCTAGATCTAGAATTATGTTAGCATCAAAACCAAGTACATAATTTCTTTGTAATTTCCATACCTAACATAGTTATACTTATTATTTTTATCCTATCTTATTTTAAGTAATTTAAAAAAAATTATATCTAAATTTAGCATCTAATTAGATTAGATTATTATAGATATAATTTATCACTTTTGTACCTTACCTATTTCCTAAATAACGTCAATCTACAATTTTTAGGGTTGAACTGAGTAGGATAAAATTGATGGAAAATATATTTATTTACTATATTTTTAGTAAAAAATAAATGCATTGAATTGATAGGTATAAAAATTTATATTTATAACAACGCTAAAGATGTAAAATAATTAACAATTTTGATTTTAGAAATTGATAAATGTGAAAAAACTACTATTTTTAGAAAACACTAACAATAAACATAATTACCTAAAATTATGATTTATGTTAACTGATCTTTAAATATAAAAATGTAAATAAACAAAAGATATGATTGTACATGCTCAAGATTAAGAATAAAATCTAAAATAATTTATGGATAGGTCTGATCTATCTAGACATTAGTATAGATCACTTAAGTCTATTGAGCATGGACTTGTCCTAGCTAACTCTGACTAATGACTAACAAGACAAGACATAAAAATTTAGAGGTAAATAAAATAACATTATAGATAGGTTTACTCTATCTAGACAACACTATAGGTCACTCCTATCCATTTACAATAGATTTATCTACATTGACAATGATGAAAATGATAATTGTATATTATGTGCTTCTATTTGTTGAGTTAGTTAAGATAATGTTATTCATGTTATGATATGTGGAAATACTTTTTTCTTATTTTTTATTTGAAACCCTAACGGCACCTTTAAATCTTGAAACTTGATAAATTAATAGGGGAAGTGTAATGGGTTGATATAACCCTAATCACCCCTTGATGATTGATCATTTTCTAGCTATCTAATAATCCTAGGATGGAAATTAATCCCATGTATTTCTCCCACTAAGATTGATTGTACAATTATTATCTTTTAACTATGTGTACATAGATATAAAAATGTCTTTAATAATTGAAAATAATAGATATTTACTTTATTTAAGATGATTTATACTTAGCTCATGGCTAATCCTGTTGAATACTCTTGAACTTGGGAAGAGTAGAGCATATTTTGTCAATGTGAAATAGTGTGTAAGCTAGAATCCAAGTGAGTACCAAGTGGCGATAATGAATGAGATTTTATGTGTATTTATAGGCAAAGGTTTTTATAATTTCCTTTATTTGACCTTATGAAACATTTAGGAAGATTAAAAATATTAATTTGAAATTTGGAAACTAGTCATTATATTGTGTGGGAAGTGACTGATCCAAGTTAATAGTACCATGACATTGGTCCTATCTTCTTAGTGAATACCTATCCCAAAATATTAAGGATGTTTATACTTAAATAGAGACAATTTGAGTTTATATGTATTAATTAGAGTATTTCACTTAGAAATTTATATTCAATAATAGAAACAAACAAATGGTGGAGCATTCCCACAAGCACAATAATATGTGCATGCATGCACACACATAAACACACACTATTAGTAGGAGGTTGTGTGTGCATTATAATATGTTGAATCCAAGTGACATGTCAGATGGTTCATAAAGGAATAGATAAGGAATATAAGTAACATGTCATATGGATCTCAAAATTAGTTGTAAGTTATTTCTTATTATATTATTCTTGGACTCGGTCTAAAGGTTTTTTATAACAACTTAGAGGATGCACATGTCGTAGGTATGAGAGAAACTATCTAGAAATTAAAAACATAGTATAATTAGCCCATTTTTAGATTGTAATAGGTTGTTGATATTGATTAATTATAATTCTTAATGTTACATTTAGTATAAGTAATTAAAATTTATTTATTTATATTGAATTAATGCTTGAAATGATAATTTTTACTTGACTGCATGATTATAGACAATCTTAATAGATCAATGAGTTATTTTGAATTTTTGAGAATATGTGTGTTTATTTAATGTAATTTTTATGAATTTTATTTAATATCATAGATAATAATTAGACATTAACTTGAGTTATACTTTAGACTAAGATATGAATGGTTTTAGTATAAATACATTGGTTAATTATGGTTAAAAAGTTATAATAGCCTACATATGTGCATAACCCTTTAGAAAGATCTTGTTTATTTTAATTATTTGCTCTCTTTTATATGATATTTAAATCTATTCCTATAATAATCATGTTTTGAGGTATCTCATAAACTATTGATAATAATGGTGTGATAAGCTTGGAACTCACTATTTGCAAGCATGATACATTGGTTACGTAGCCAAAGAGATGTGGAACATTGGTTAGACTAAAAAATAGTTGAGTTTGTATAGAAAGAAAAAAATAAACTTAGGTATTATAAATTATAATTCATACAAGAGTATATTTACAATGAAATATACCATGTCTTTTGGTCTAAACTACATAAACTATTAACTAATCAGTTGGGTCATCTAGAATATCATTGCTCCATATCTAGACTAACCATTAACATTATATGGACTAAGGAGAAAACTAAACAACTTAAAACACTAGATAATAGTTGGAATAATGAGATAGATAATTTTCCATCCAAAACCACTAAAAATATATATTATAAAGTTTGTAGTATATGGCTACATAGCATTTAAAGTACTGTAGGATTTATTTGTATGAGGGATAAGAGGAAATTTTTGAATAGAATACCCTAGTTAAGATGTTGGATGTGGAAATAGAAATGGTACCTGATCCCTTTAAAATGGATTAGTCACTTTGGGTGCCATAGGTATGTGTGCAATAAATTGGTGAATGGTGAAATAAAATGTGGAAATATCATGAACCTAAAGTGAGAATGGATGGTCAAGAAGAGCTATAACAAAAGAAGACCCTATAATTAGAATGATAATTATGATAAAAATAGAGGTAGAATATCCTAGTTTATAATTATTTACTTATGAATATGAGTAAAATAACTAGTAGAGTAGGATAAAAATTAAGGATGAAGAAAGATAAACAGAGCGAGATGAAGGAAGGAGCAAGGAAAGTGGGTCCTAGATTATTAGAGGAGAGAATAAAAGAAACAAGGAAAGAAGAGGAGATGAATTTGGTAGTGTATAGGTAGATCAAGTTTTTAATATTATTATATCATAGATATATAGAAGAGTATTCCATATTGAGGAACCAAATTTGTCACTTAATAAGTAGATAAAAATTCATAGTCAATGAAGAATAGGTTCAAAATCCTGAAATGATGAGGATAAGGTTAATGATTATTCACCCTAGAAATGCATATCCCCCCAACCCAATTTTAATAAATATACTAATACTTTCATATAAGGTTTGGAAGTCGATGAGTGGCTAGGAACAGTGACTGAAGAAGTCTGTAACAAAATAATGAAAGATTTAGAGAAAACATATAACTAGGTAGCACAAGAGTTCACAAGAGAATTAAAAAGAGGCATAAATGCCCTAGTATTGAATTTGCTTGATTGATATCTTCTTGAATGGTCTAATGAGTGGATTTCATAAATACAAATTATAGAAGAAGAAGAAGAAGAAGAAGGGAATAATTTAGACACTTCTTCATCATCAAATCCAAATTAAACACAACAAATAGTGAAATCCCCACCTAAAGCAACACTAAAAGTAATGATGAATCATATTATTTTAAAAACACCTCTAATCCAACCAAAAAGTTTCACAATTGTGAAAAATCCTAATATGTCATTGTAGTTGGGTTCTTTTATACATCTTCCATAGTATGATGGGTTTGTAAACCCTGAACAACACCTACTAACTTGTGATATGAAGTGTCAAGCCAAATTAGTGAATGATGATGTAATAAATAAATTTTCATTTATTAGTGATTTATCAAGATGATCCTTAGAATTTATATTTAATAAAAACATAATATAAATAAGTCTATAGGATGTGAATAATTAGCTTATTGTAGAGTTCAAAATAAAGAGAATATCTAGTCAAACCGTCCAAGATCTTAAGGAATGTTGGAAAGGAGAAAAAATGATTATTAATAACTATGACCATAGATTTTATGATGTAATGAAAAAAGTTAAATTTTTCTTTAAAGACAAACATAAGTAATCCTAATTCGTAAAAGGCTTGTAACCAAGAATATGGTTTTCTATTTTATGAACACAGTATCTTACAAGAGTAGATGCAAGGACATCTACAATCTTTGTAGCACAAATTAAAGATTATATAGAAGTGTCAACCCGAAGTTAATATATAGATAATATAATATAAGTTATCATAAAAATCTTAAAAAAACAAGAAGATGCAATAGAAATACCAAGATCTGGTCTCTGGTGTATAGAGTTTGGCAAACAAAGATACCATAAAAATGAGTGTGCCCGAGTAAAAATGGAATTTTGTGATATATGAAAAAATTATGGAACATGAGCTATCTCAATGTCACCTTATATATAAGGACATGAATAATCCACATACATTGTATTGGAACTTCTATAAATCTCATAATCATGATGAAAAGAACTATAGAGCCCTCTAAGAACTAAAAGAAGACATCACTAAAAATGTATTTGTGGTCATTACCTAATAAATGACTATTATGATTCAAACTAATCCTATTTTTAAATCCAATAGACAAGGTACCAACCTTAATTCCACACCATGGTCACCAAAGATACCATCTTATCATCCTATATAAATGCCTTATTGGAATCAACTTATCTAGAATTAGCACCACTCTAAGATTGTAGTTCTTAGAATCCAATGATTATATAGTCATAATAGATTATGGGGGACTCATGGTTATCATATCTCTAATATGGTAGATATGGAGGTGTAAAAAATACTCAACCATGGATTTCCCATTTGAATCCTATAAATTTCTAACTGCAACAGTCCTACAAATGGGAATTTCAAACTAATAAAGGAAGAGGTGGATATAGGGGAGGCTATTAAGGAGGTATACATAGAGGATAGGGAAATGGTTCTCAAAGATAGAATATTTAGTGTTATCTTTTTAGATAATTCAACCATATATAGAACAAATATCCCTTAAATCCCCAACAATAAGCCTACTATGCTTATTATCATTAGTTAGATAATCATGACACTAAAGATTATACAGTCTTGGAAAAATAAAGAAAAAACAAAGTAGTGTGGAATGTTAACCTAATAAATATGGATCCTTATAAATATGATATTACACAAGCATTAATGTGAATACAACATGTAGATCAAGGACTATCTCTTGTTAAAATGCCATAGGATTATGGCATAAAGAAGGTTTGTGTAGATAGGTATCCTAAACCTGTTATTATGAAAGGTCTAATGAAGGAAGATACATAGACATAAAAAAAATGATATGGGACTATGGAGATATATGATTCCACAAATGATGCATAGATGTATGGAAAATTTGTGTATATTATCCATAAAGATGGAGTGGTGACTACATTGATAGACATACTTAAATTTATTAGTCTCCTAAAGAATGAGGATATATCACAAAATATATCCAACTTGATTCATAATCTATTGAATTATGTGCATAAAGGTTAATAGATAATGAAAAAACTAGTTTGGTACGTTAAAATAAATAAACATGGGAGATTGATGCTATGATGGACATTGAAATAACTAGATATGAAATATCAAATATCATCTTTGACTTTAGTAGTAAAGTAAACATTATTCCTAGATCGACCTAGGAAGTAATTAGAAGACCTCCATTAAGATATAGTTTAGTTACACTCATTTTGGTAGATTATGGGAAAGTAGAAGCTATTGGAAATTTAGAGGGTATATAGATTAAAATCACTAATCTAAGCCTATGAAGATACTTTAAGGTTATCAATATAAAGACAACAACTACACTTTACCCTGTAATGATTAGAAAGAAGTGGGCATATGATGGCAAAATGATAATAAACATGGTAATGGACCAGTTATAATATCATCAAGACAATAAGATCATTACAATCCCATTGAACAAAGCAACAAATAAAACTTATATAATCCCTAAGGAACCAGATTTGCTATACCACCCTATAAGAAACAACTAGATGCAATTTAATGCAAAAAGGGAACCATAGGCATTGGAAGGAATATAATGAAACTTTATATATTATAGTTCCAAATAATCACTATAATAAACACAAATTAAATATCTACTAGGGCAGAGGGTATAAATAACATATATGTTAATGATGCATCATACATATATGTTTCGACTAGACATGGCAAACACATGATATATGTTGGTAATGTCTCTTACATATTCTAAGTTAGAGTTTTTATATAAGATATATCACACTTATAAGGAATACATTGAACATACCCCATATGTAATACTAACCTAAAATACAATCTCCTTAATTAGTGGTGATTCAGATACCCATTTGTTGATGTGGGCAAAAGGAGACCATGAAATACAACCTCTGTGTATGGTGTTCCTAATGGAGTGTCAAATACCTTAGTGTTTTTAAATTTATGATATCATATACTTAATTTTATGATTTTAATAGTTTATATCATACATTTATTTAATTATTAGCACAATCAAATATATGTTAAAAGGAATCATTTTGAACTAGTGGTTAGTTCATTAAGAGAAGAGGCTAGACTAGGACAAAGTGTGCAAGATGATGATATGTTGATTCTAGTTACCATAGAGAGTTAGAAGAGATTGGATGATTTTTAAATAAGGAGAGTACTTAAATTTTAATATCCTTAAGTGCATTTAAGTTTGGAATCCAGAAGGTGTGGATTTCAATTATTAGGTACACTATTTCAAGTATACCATATGTATTCTTCTAGTTATGTGGTATATACACCAAGAGCAGTAGAGGGAAACAAAGTATTAGATTAATTTCCAAAGTTATTTAATTAAATAATTCAATTTCTAGAGTGAAAAACCTATAAAATATTATTATAAACTATAAAAGTGTTTCTATGTCATGGTAGGGTTGAAAATATACACTATCTGATGATTTTTAATTCAAAACAAAATGTAGCTGGTGATATGAATGATACCTTATAAATATATGAGGAGGATAAAATAAAATATAAATCTAAGGTTTAACCTATCATAGAATAAAATAACAAGATAATTCCACCGTAGACAAAAAAATTGAAGAAGATATGGATCTCGTGGACCTATTTGTATTAGAAAGAGAAGTTGAGTAGTTACCAGAGTTGATTGTAGACTAGACTAAAGATGATAAAATAAAAAACATGAATTTACCTTAAAGGGAATGAATATATATATTAATAAATTCCATTCCTAATGATGAGTGAAAATTTTATCAATAAATTCTGAAGGAATATGTTGGAAACTGTTGATGGTTAAAATTGCACTTGTTTCTAACACCAACAATGGGAACTTTCAAGATGTGGGACTTGCGACTTGAAACAACCTCCAAATTTTTAAGAAGCTAGTCTCTTTTTTATATTGAGTGTATACTAGGAAAAGGGATAGGAATTTTAACAGAAACACAAATGAAAAGAAAGAAAATCTAACTATGGTGATGTGCCTGAATGTAATTTCACCCTTAATCTGAGCACAGTGAAACTATATGTAAGATTCAATTACATTTAAGAGCTAACAAGGCATGATCAATGTAAAAAATGAAAACAATAGAAACAGAGGCTCATAGCTTAGACTAATTTTGTAGTGATACAAAAAATATCAACAAAGGCATAGGATTCAATCTTCTTATTAATTCTCTAGTCACATAAGAGGCACAACAACATGCACAGTTACATAAACCTTCTAACTCAAGAAAATAGAACAAAGGCAAATGATATTCTTAATCACAACTCTAAAAAGTCTAAAACTCTTAACAACATAGCTTAGACTACTTTTGCAATGACACAAAAAATATCAACAAAGGCACAGGATTCAATCTTCTCATTAATTCTCTAGTCACATAAGAGGCACAGTTAAATAAACTTCCCAACTTAATAAAATAGAACAAAGGCAAATGATATTCCTAATCACAGCTCTAGAAAGTCTAAACTCTTGATAATAATTCTCTTAAAAAATTCTCTCTAGTATCTAATCCTACTTTAGGTGATCTTTGTACCCCTATTTATAGCCTTGGATTCACTCTAGATTGTCTGCATGTTCCCAATCTAATGGCCCAAATGAAATTAAACCAAACTAGAAGTGTCTAACAGAGATATTTCTTAGATTCTAAAATGCTCTATCTTATGGCAGTTCATTAGCTGAAATAGATCACAGAACGCTCCCTTCTACTAAATGAAAGAGGATACTTGGCTGATTCCTTGAAAACCTTCTTATTACTTAGGAGACACTGGAATATGACACTTGGTGTGTCTCACAACACTTACCGAAGACACGCGACACTTTTCATGTAACTTATACTTGTTTTATGTCTTTGCTTAGGAGTGTTCCACCTTTGACACCTGTGGTAATATGATTCTTCAAAAATTTAACAACTTAACAAAAATAAGACCCACAAAGCAACTTTAAAAAGGGGCATAAGGAAAGGTGGCAATCTTCACTTGCCTCAACAAAGGACACCTGACAATCTCTGCTTTACTTAACTAGGGATATGTGGCAATCTCTATTGATTTTAGCCACCCTTTGAGAAACTTGTGGAAGATGACACGTGATGGTCTCTGCATCGCTCTGTTTATATTATAGAAACAATCGGGCCTATTTCATATTTACACAGACAATGAAACTTGGCGGCTTCCACTTGATTCAAAAACAAAACCTGAGACCCACCACAATCTTTGCTATATCGATGAAACAAAATGAAGATAATTAAGATCTCGACACATGGTGGCTTTTGCTATCTTTAGTTGGGAGACATGGCATCTTCTATCACTTTTAGAAAAGCAAATTGAAACCTTTCGCAATTGCCACTTGGCACTTTCCACCTAATCTTGATACTTAGCTTGTTGAAACCTTCAACTAAAAAGAGATTTGAAATGCGGATGCCGATATGAAATGTAGATGATGACACTTGTCATGTTCCACTAAATTGCTATGAGATATGTGGCAATCTCCACTTTACTTATAAAAATTGTAAAAGGTGTCTTGGCCCATGACACTTAGCAGCTTCTTCCTAACTTCAATGCTTAGAGAAAAATGAATCAAAAGGAAATTAGAGCATGCGCTCTATTTTAAAACTTCACTGTCTCAAACCAAAGTATATGGGAATAAAATTTTGCAGTGTGCAACTAAAAATAAGAATGAAACATAGAGTATTTTTTACTCTATAGTTATTAGTGACCCTAAGGACTTTTGAGCCTACTCAAAAAGAAACCACAACTCTCACTAGATCAAAATTTCAAAATTACAGCTTCAACA
This sequence comes from Torreya grandis, assembly GCA_037957365.1. Classification (NCBI taxonomy): domain Eukaryota; kingdom Viridiplantae; phylum Streptophyta; class Pinopsida; order Cupressales; family Taxaceae; genus Torreya; species Torreya grandis. Next base: position 11,049 of record JARHVA010006621.1, on the reverse strand, counting down.
ATGCTATTTGATAGGTAGACCATTCATTGTCAGATAACCCATGCTTATTCTGCAATTCATTAAAGGTTAAATCAAGGTTAATAATATCCTTGTGTGAAATTTTTTGCAAAATCTAAATTGTAGCCTTTAATTTGAATTTGAGTTGAGAAATAGGAATCAAAATAGCTTCTACTTCAGAGACTAATGAATCATCCCTTAAATATTGAAAAACTAACTGATCATTCTATTTGGCCAACAACAAAGGTTCAATTTCATCAACCATTAGCACCGTGTTGTCATTAGGAAATGGAGAAGGAAGACCTAACTATACTAGGTCTTTAATGTGCTATTTCATTTCACTGATGCCTTCTTTCATTACGTCGAGAAGCTCTCTACAACCGATGGCTATGGAATTGCAACTGAGAACCTCATTCACTTGCTTAGTAGCGACCATTCTATTCTCAATTCTTGCTATTGACAATGTTCCACCCATTACATCATAAAGCTTTTGCAGTAGCATTTCAAAGTCCATTACTCTCCTAGAAACTGTAGCAAGAGTGTTTACAACTAAATTCTCCACCTTTTCACACAATTTATATGCATTTAGCAGGAAAGTGAGAGAAGGCTTGAGCTAAATAATCTCTGAAGAGAATCATTTCCACATGGATTCATAAAGCTCCTTTACCAGACTTAACACTCTAACATTCTTTGGCTTATTGGCCAGCTCTAGTGTCAATTGTTCTATTCTTTGTTGCTCTACTTGAAATCGGGCTTGTATAGCCGCAGTATTATTCTATTCACCTAGCAACTTTTGTTGTAATTAGGTAACCTGTAGTAGGTTTTCCTCACATTTTTCTTACAATGTTGCTTCTTCTCACCTTAGGGACATCACCACATCTTTTATCTATGTTAGCCCTACTTTTAAGGAATCATTTTGGGTCTAGACTACCTGGTGAGTTTGAAGAGAAATAGTTTCTTGAAACTATTTATTTAGACTCTCTATTTCATTGTCCTTTCTATCAATTTCTACAGTCAAACTATTATAGTTTGCCTTTGTTTTGGCTAAATCAATCTCCATCTTCTATAGCCTCCTTGATGTCTTCAAGTAGACTTCAGCAATTACAAAAGTGGATTCAGTTAGTAGCTCAATTTTATCCTATGGCCTGAGCAGGGACATATCTATGGCCACTGCATTCATTGTGTAGTCTTTTAACTACATTTGCTCACTTGGCTTAATTACATTTGGTGACAAATGAGTCGCCATCAATTACTGATGAATTGGGTCAAATTGTGACCATAGATGTGGCATAGCCAAGGCCTTATTTTCCTTGATTCTCTTTTCTCTCTTCAAGCTTCCCTTGCCTTCCTAGTAGCATCAACTTGGGTTTGGAAGGTAGAAAGAGAGGCAATGTGCCCACTTGTAAAAGGATGTCCCTGTGGCAAACCATATTGAATAGCCAATTGTTGGCTATGGGCAATTTGAGGGGGAAGTTTCTTAGGAACAGAGGGGAAAAAATGAGGTAATGTTAAAGCTTGAGGTGGCATAAATGGGGTGAAGTGAGAAATGGGAATGGCAGAGGTGGTAGGGGATGTCATCTAGCTAGATGGAATCATCATGCCAATAAGAGAAGGAAGAGATTGAGAAGCAGATGGAGGAATAATACTTATCTAAGGAGCAATTACAATACTCTATAACTAGTGTTGTGAAGGTTCTAATTCCTCCTCTGAATCAAACTAAAACTGCACCCTCTTTCTTTTCTTTGGTGTCTCTTCTCCTAGCTGTGTTTCTTTTCCTTCAACATCTACTACTACTAGCAGTGATGCTTGTGGAGAACTGGGAATTTCATTAACCAATACTGATGGGGAAGCTTTTGGTGGTGAAGGCACCACACTGTTTTGATTTTCCATGATGCTGAGAGATTCGAGCCAAACTGATACAGTTACTTTAGCTACAATTTACCCTAAAGCCTATGACTCTTGGCTTGATCCTGCTCTAGCTTCTATCTCTACACCCTAGGTTACTAAATTGATTGTGTTAGGGATAGATATAGGGGATAGATGGCACTCATCCCATCTTTCATCTGAGTCGACGCTCCTAAGAGAATGAGTTGTCTGACAAATTTCTTGCCTATATTTCCAATAGGATTCTATTTTCTCAGCGTCCCAATCTTTATTCTTTAATTCCCTTATTAAGTTAGAAGTCATTTTGACTTTAGAGTTAAAATCCCTCTAATTAACATAGAATGTTTCCAAGGGTCTATTTTGTGGAAGGGGCAAATCTGTTAATTCAACATAAAATCCAGGAGCATCTTCTCTAGGATTTTTCCTATTTTCCCAAAAAAGGCAGCCTTTATGTGCAATTTTGGTTGCAACCCTATTAGTCCTTATCCAAGAAGATATGAAACCATTTGGGTCATATACTCATTTGTGTTTGACTAGTAAGAAACCCAGGAAGGCTAGCTTTCTAAGTACCACAATCTCAGCGTATCTGGTTTCCAATACCATGTTGGTTGTCATCCATGGGAGGTCATACATTTTCCTCTTCCTCTTTGCAAATCCATATTCATTATCTACTATAGATACCTACTTGGTGACCTCTAAGAATGCTAACCTAAGAGTCAAAATCTTAGTTAGCAACATTGGTTCCCCATAAAAACCATGGACTCTTATAATTGTATGGTGAGATCCAAAATAAAAATCACAATGAATCAGGCAACTAGCCAGAAGGTTTGGAACACTTGGGAATAGTCTATTCATAATTGGTTCAAGGCTGAGGTGACAAAAACTAGGGGTAATAAATAGTTCCCAGAATTCATATGGGTCGCTAGTTTTTGACAAAATATGTGTCCATGTAGACACAGGAATGGTCCTTTGTAAATTGAAATTTGGGTCATACATATCAAGATGCATATGTTGGGAAAAGAGGTTAGAGTTCTGATACAGCATGAGGTGAAACAAACAATAAGAGTACTTGAAAAATCCATTTGATTTGAAGTGGGCTAGTTATTCCACCATTGAGTACGTAATTTGTTTAGAAAAGTCAAGCTGATACTCCTGAGTCTTATTGACGGTCTTCAACCTGAAGAGGATAGCCATTTGCTCTCCATAAACCCCCATATCATCTTTCATGTCATAGATGAAAGCCATCATAAAGAGTGCATCTTGGCTAAATTGTGAAAATTGGGTTCTTGCTACAGGGAGTGTAGGCACAGTAGTGTCATCATCGCCTATTTGTAATTCAAGTCTTAAGAACCTCAACTAAGTATTGATGTTTTCCCACATTCTTTGCATTTTAGCAATAGTGGGAAACATAGCTATATTATCATGATACAGGGCTAACATGTCCCTGATAGCCTATGGTGTGATTTGCACCATGAATGGACCCTATTGAATGGCGCTTGAGGGTGCATGGAACAAGTCTGCACATAATTCAACCAAGTCAGGGCATGGATGTACAACTGGGACAATGAATTGTGCCAGTTATGAAGTCCATATCCTTATGGAAAATGTCTCATATTGCCCTACTTTGGCCCTCTATAGACACCTTTGATGTGCCCCTTCTCTAAGAGTTTTACTACTAGCTCTTTGAAGAATTGGGTCCATGACTCCATTTGCATAATCTTTTATCTTTATTGGGTCACTTTCTTAACCAACTTCAGGGATTCTGGTTTATGGATAGGTCTTCAATGGTTATGCAGGAGTTGAAGCATATGACTTGCTTACAAGAAACATGTCAAGGGATTCATACATCCCAGCTCCTTGTTGTGAAGATTATGTTCCCTCCATCTCTATATCTATTATATGATAACTGGTATGAACTTTTGCAAAATAGAAACACTTTCACTAAAGCAATTTTACTAGGAACTAAAAATGCAAGTAATAGGATATTTTCTCATAAATGCAGGAATATTTGAGAAATTTTAAAATTTAACTCTTGCTAAAAGGTATTTATTGACCTATCAAGTCTCAAAATGGCATTAACTTAGATAACCATTAGCAAATCTTACTCAATCTTTATGGGAAAGTGAGATAGACATGTTATGCAAGTGATAGTGCCAGGTACCTTGGAGATTTCTAAAGATTTGGAAGACATTCAATGTATTGAGAAATTTTGAAATTTTTTAAAAACTCTGAGCTTCTGACTACATGTTCAAAGAACACTTACTTAAAAGAAAAGCGGTAAAACAAAAATTAAAAATAAAGAAATACAGAAAGGGGAAACTACCTAACTATAATACATTAACCAAGTATCTTTATCTCCCTCCTAAATCAAAAGAAGAGTTTCTAAAGTCTCCTTCATGACAAGTTAGCTTATATTGTTGAGCAAGTGGTTGAATTAGATATAGCTCTAGTGACTTGCACTCTGTATAAGCCACATTGATTTGCCTGCATTCAAGTGAGTCTGAGTCAAACATGCTTCCAACATATATAAACTCTTCTTGTCCTTAGAAGCTTATCGAATGCCAGTTCTTGATACTGGCATGTCTTATCAAGAAATTAATGACTATTTGCTCATCAACAGAAGCCCTTTGATGTATATCATTTATCAGCGTATCTCCTTCTACCTCAAACTTAGGTTCTATTGCATGATCATCCTCTTCAATGACTTCAAAATTACCAACCTCTTCAAAGGATAATTTTGAAAGTTTGCAATAATTTTTCATATGTAATTGAGTCTCAATGTTGTCTTGTTTGTCAGCAACTAGCTCATAGCCTTCTTGAAAAATAGTATAACCTGACCCAATGATTTCAAAAAAGTGGTTCAAATCATGATCAAGGAAATGTTCATGCTCCTTCACATCATCTTACAAAGTAAGAAGAAAGTCAGATATTATCTCTTCTTCATCAGAGATTAAGGCATACACTTGTGACTTCTCACTCAGAATATGGAATTCATGTTGAGAGACCCGAGGATTGATAGAAGAGGTATCTTTTGAATTTTCTTCCCTTGAAACATTTGGGATTTATGATCTTCCTCAAATATGACATAAGTACCCATACCCATGGAGTCATAATTTCCATATGGGTCACTTTGCATCATAGCTAATAAATGATCATTTTCCTCTTCTCAATCATGTTCAATCCATTCAACTAACTCCTCAACAAAAACCCTTTCTTCTTTACTCATCATAGCATGAGCTGCCTCTAACTTTACAATTGGTTCATTGGTGATGTGATCCTTATATAATGGCTCTCATAATATGTTCATCTTTGAACCATATTTGGTTCTTAGGATGAGGTGAGACCAATCAAGGGACATATATCCTCCTATCTTGGCTTTAAAGTCTCTTGATAAACATAAGCCAAAAATAGGAGGTATATCTATGACTACTACATCTTGATTTACAGTTATATTTGGACAAGTATATAATTGTAATGGGAGTTGTTTAATTCTCCTATTGTTTGTACTGCTTTGCCATCTAGCTACATGATTCCTTTAGTGAGTGGTTTATACTTAATTTTTAAAGCATCAACTATCTGGATAGGCATTATTATAGTACTAGCCCCTGAATCAATGATTGCATTATGCAGTAGTTTTTTGCCCACTATCAAAGTTATATAGAAGGGATTCAATTTGGATTTGCTTACCTCTAGTTCATTATTCACTAAGAATGTTGTCTGTAGATGAACTGTGTCTTTGAGCTTTTCTTTTTCAGTAGGTCCTTTTATACTAGTACATTTGGGCACTGCTTGGCCTTATAGAGCTTCTTGTAGTAATGTCTTATATTCAGGAATAGCCAATATATCCCATATTGATACTTGTGTTGGAGTCTTCTTCAATTGATCCACCACATTTATTGGTCCCAGGGTTTGAGTTCTTTGAAAATAAGGATATCTTGTTTTTTCTTGAATTTGTGTAGGAATAACTTGATTCTGCACTGGCTGAGACACTTCTTGTCTGACAGTTGTGTTTCTTTGTCCTTGAAATGGAGGATTCTCCATGACTTGACTATTTACAACTTCAGGCTATTCCACCATCCTTCTCTTTGATCTAGTATAATAATCATATTACACCACTGGTTTCTTGAAATTGGAAGCTTCGTTCAAGAAAATTGATTCTTCATCTTCAACCCATGAGAAAAAAGTATGTTCTGGGGCTATTTCTTCCCCTTGTAAAGACATCCCTTACATCTGAGCCATGAAGACTGAATTTTGCATACCAGAAGACTGATAGGGTTGATTATCACTAAAATTTGCAAACTATCCATCCATTCTTCTTTGCTCTACCACCTTTTGTTGTGGATTACCCATAGGACAATCTCTCAATGTATGAGCATTATTGCAAGGGAAACACTAGGCATTAGTGTTATCCACATAATTATTTTGTCCTGGAACAATCTCTGTATTTGAATTGGGAGAAATAGTTTGGGAGGGTGTAGGGACTATAACTAATTAGTTTGCTGGCTGAGAGTTATTTTGCCTTGAAGGACCCTGGTATTGGTTTGGCTGTGATGAGAATCTATTTCCTTAATATGCTTGATATGGAGGCCTAGGGAAAGGATTTTGTTGTCTCTTTATATTAATCAACTCATTAGAAAATGTCCTTAAGATATTCTATATATCATCCAACTCAGATGACTGGGCAGGGATGATTTCTTTAGCAGGTGGTTGAGGATATATGTACATTGACATAGGTGGGGCTATGGATTTAGGGGCTTCTTGAGGTAATGGTAATGAAATCTCTAGAAACATGGGCATGGGAGGCCTTGGAGGAAATTTTCTAGCATCTATCAAATTATTTTCAGCTCCTACTACATAGTCATAAGCCTCTGGTAGAGATTGACCTCTAAGTGACTGAATCATAATAGATATGTCTAAATTTAAAGCCTTAAGATAAAACACTATGGCCATACCTAGTAGTGGTCTAGCTATAGCAGGGATTCTTTTCCAAGTCTTTTGAAATTTGGAATTGAAGTTAGTCATTGCTTCTTCTGGTGCCCTTTGGATGGTAATCAATTGTTGTAATAAAGAAGACTTATCACCCTTCTCTTCAAATCTTTCAAAGAAAAGATCTTTGAGCTGATCCCATGTAGATATGGTATTTGGGGTCAAAGATTGATACCATTCTAGAGCCTTCCCTTTAAAATAAGATGCTAATAATCTTATGGCCACATTTTGTTATGTGACAACATGTATAGCATAGACATCTGATACATCCTATAGATGTTCTTCAGGTGTTTTGAATTCTTGCCCACTAAATTTGGGTAGAGCTTTCAGGGCATTCACTGGGATAGGGTCCCAACTAGCTAGTGGTATTGGGAGAATCAAAGGACTACTAGTGTTCCAACTTTCATAATTTCTTGGGGCTATAGGGGCTCCCATATTTGCTCTTGGTATTGGTATAAATTGGTTGACTCTTCTTCTTGGACTAGTTACCAAAGGTGGCAAAAGAATACCTAGATTTAGAGAAAATTGAGATCTAGTTACTGGTCCACAACTCTAACTCCTCGTAACTCACTGGTTCATATGATCTTGAAAAATACTTCAATACTTGTCCCATTGGGCATGCCAAAAACTATTGATGGTTAAAATTGCACTTGTTTCTAGCATCAACAATGGGAAGTTTCAAGATGTGGGACTTGCGACTTGAAACAACCTCCAAATTTTTAAGAAGTTGGTCTCTTCTTTATATTAAGTGTATACTAGGAAAAGGGATAGGAATTTTAACAGAAACACAAATGCAAAGAAAGAAAATCTAACTATGGCAATGCACCTGAATGTAATTTAACCCTTAATCTGAGCACAGTGAAACTATATGTAAGATTCAATTACATTTAAGAGCTAAAAAGGCATGATCAATGTAAAAGATGAAAACAATAGAAATAGAGGCGCATAGCTTAAACTACTTTTATAGTGACACATAAAATATCAACAAAGGCACAATATTCAATCTTCTTATTAATTCTCTAGTCACATAAGAGGCACAAAAACATGCATAGTTACATAAACCTTCCAACTCAAGAAAATAGAACAAAGGCAAATGATATTCTTAATCACAGGTCTAGAAAGTCTAAAACTCTTGACAACACAGCTTAGAATACTTTTTCAATGACATAGAAAATATCAACAAAGGCACAGGATTCAATCTTCTCATTAATTCTCTAGTCGCATAAGAGGCATAGAAACATGCATAGTTACATAAACTTTCCAACTTAAGAAAATAGCACAAAGGCAAATGATATTCCTAATCATAGCTCTAGAAAGTCTAAACTCTTGACAATAATTTTCTCAAAAAAAACTCTCTGGTATCTAATCCTACTTTAGGTGATCTCTACACCCCTATTTATAGCCCTAGATTCACTCTAGATTTTCTACGTGTTCCCAATATAATGGCCCAACTAAAATTTAACTAAACTGGAAGTGTCTAACAGAAGATATTTCTTAGATTCTAAAATGTTTTGTCTTCTAGCAGTTTATTGGCTGAAATAGATCATAGGATGCTCCCTTCTACTAAATAGAAGAGGACACTTGGCCAATTCCTTAAAAACCTTCTTTTTACTTAGAAGACACTAGAGAATGACACTTGGCATGTTCTGCAACACTTACTAAAGACACGCAACACTTTTTGCGTAACTTATAATTTTTTTATGTCTTTGCTTAAGAGTGTTCCACCTTGTGTCACCTATCACAATTTGCTTCTTTTAAACTTTAACAACTTAACAGAAATAAGACCCATAACATTTCTTTCTTGAGTAACTCTAAAAAGGGGCATAGGGATAGGTGGCAATCTCTGCTTTACTTAACTAGGGATATGTGGCAATCTCCACTAATTTTAGCCACCTTTTGAGAAACTTTTGGAAGATGACGCGTGCTGGTCTCTGCATCACTCTATTTATATTATAGAAACAATCAGGCCTATTTCATATTTACATAGACAACGACACTTGGCAACTTTTGCTTGCTTCAGAAACAAAACCTGAGACCCACCATAGTCTTTACTATATTTGTGAAATAAAATGAAGATAATTTGGATCTTAACATGTGGTGGCTTCCACTCTCTTCAGCAGGGATACATGGCATCTTCCATCACTTTTAGAAAAGCAAATTGAAATCTTCTGTGATTGCCACTTGGCACTTTCTACCTGATCTTGATACTTAGCTTGTTGAAACCTTCCACTAAAAAGAGATTTAAAACACAGATGTTGATATGAAATGTGGATGTTGACACTTTTTGCATTCCACTGAATTGTTATGAGATACGTGGTAATCTCTGCTTTACTTATAAAAATTTTAAAAGGTGTCTTGGTCGATGACACTTGGCAGCTTTCGCCTAACTTCAACACTTAGAGAAAAATGAATCAAAAGGAAATTAGAGCCTGTGCTCTATTTCAAAACTTTTCTATCTTGAACCAAAGTATACGGAAACAAAATTTTGTAGTACACAACTAAAAATCAGAATGAAACATAGAGTATTTTTTACTCTACAGAAACATTATCACAAAAGATGTTCCAAAATGACATGATTATTGGACATAAATAAATATCTTAGAAGTTATGTCACTTTTAAGAGACTATAAATATGTGTTACTAAAAAAGTTTATATAAGTTAAGGGTGTATATCCCTCACTAATATGAATGCACATCAAACTAAAAGAGTGCAAACTCTTTATAAATAAAATACCATATCATTTGAACCCCAATATGAAGGTGAATGTCAAAGCTAAGATAGAACATATGCAAGAAGCAAGAATCATCTTTTTGATAGATAAATCTAATTGGGTATGTCTCATGGTATTAAAATAGAAGAATATAAGTTTAATTTTTTTTATGTGGATTATCATAGTCTAAATTATGTTTGTGTCAATGATCCCTTCCCTATATTATTCACTAATAAAGTGGTATAGGTTGTCACCAGACGTGAGGTATATTAATTCAAAGATGACATTAACAACTATTACCAAATACCAATCATAAAATAAGAGACTTAAGACAAACTTTTCCACATAATGGGTTTTCCTCATTGAAAAGGTGGTATCATTTGGATTAAAGAATGCACATGTGGTTTTCTCTAGAGTTATTGTGACTACATTTAAAGACTTTATCCATGATTTATTATAGCTCTATTGGATGATTGGGAGGCTTTTTAGTTGTTTATAAATTTCCTATCCAAACTTATATTGATGATAGAAAGATGTAGGACACTATTAATTACCTTGATTTTAAATAAATGTTTATTTTTAACACCCTTCAAAGTTTTGTTGGGACATGTAGTAAGTATCAAAGGAATTCTTGTGGATCAGGCCAAGATCATAGTATTTTTTGGGATGACACCGTCAATAAGTTCAACAAAGGTAATTTATTTTTTTTTGTCATATTGGTTATTATATAAAGTTAATTGAAGGATATGGTATCTATATTTGTAACTTGGAAAAAATACTTCACAAAGGCACATAGTTCTTATAGACAATATTACTAAGATGAATTCATTAACCTTAAACAAAGATTAGTGACTATGCCAATATTGGTATTTCCAAATTGGAGAAAGTTGTTTCACATTCACATAGATGCCTTTGGGATTGCATTGGGAGTGGTGTTGGCACAACCATGAGAGGGATAAATGGATCACCCCATCCATTTTGTGAGTAAAAAATTATTTGTCAAAAAAAAAACTACACTAAAAAAAGGTTGGATGATTTATCCATGGTGTTTGCAATGCATAAGTTTAGATATTACCTATTGGTGATACCATTGGAGTTATTCATATATTACAAATAAATGTGATACCTCATCAATAAGACTATTCTTGGTGGAATAATTTCCAAATGGTTGATGGGGTTTTAAGAATTTCTATTCTTCATATATCTTAACCTAGATAAGAGAATGTAGGACCAGACCATCTATGCAGATTCCATAATAAAGAGGAACAATAATATATTCATGAGGATTATCTAGATGGACATATTTTCTAATCATCTGTAATTCCATAACACTTGGAGTAAATCACCCAATTTTTAGAACAAGGGATATTCCCATCACACTATCTAAAAAGAGAAAAGAAATAGTTAATCACAAGAGCCTTACCATACACCATCATAAATGGTTTTTATATCATTTGGTTAATGGTGAGGT
>JARHVA010006620.1:787500-869908 GCA_037957365.1 Torreya grandis | reverse complement strand
ATCTCATTACTCTCTCTCTTTTGGTCATACCATTCAATGTGAATTTGCTTCCCTGAGCTTATGAAGTTATTGATAGAGGAGAAAAGGTGTTTGAAGTGTAATTTCAACTTGAAACTTGGTCCAAAGATATAAAATGATCTAAGGTATTTTGAAGGTCACTTTTGAACCATTTTAAACTGAAACTTGATCTTTCAAGGCCATACAAGTTCTTGAAAAGTATCCTTTTGCCAAGATTAGGAGTTAAAATGTATATTATATCAGATCCTGACTATTTTTAAACCTTATCTATATTTTTTATAACACCAATGGCATGTGTAATCTTCCTAAAATGTTCTCTCCTTGAGGTGGCATGCCCAACTCTTCTTCATAGGCCAAAAGTTGGCTAAAAAGTGTTTTTTTGTAAGTGAGAGTCAAATAAAGGTTAGCGCATGATATTATGGTATAAATGACATATAAATAACCTTTAAAATTAATTTATACCATACTATACCTTTGACCATGTTTGACTATGTACTTGATCATAAGACTAGACAAGTGAACATAAGACCTGAACTTGGACAATGCTAGACAAGGACAAATATACCATATGGGACTATTTAGGACCACTAGAGACCATGACAAGACCATGAAAAAAATTAGACACCTATATGAAAATAAAAACTATAGAGGATGATCTAAATTTGACTTGGGGTCAAATTTGGTCAACAAGTACAAAAGCAAAACTTCCACATAAAGTTTACTTAAATTACATAACTTTCACATAATTATAATGCTTTATAATGACAAAAGTATAGATAAGATGAAGAAAACATGGATATTAGGAGGTGAAATTATCATGCACACTCCCCCTCAATGGAAACTCTAAGAGTCTTGCAATGTATGAAACTGATAGAACTTAGTATCACCAAGTTGTTTTGTGAAGAAATCTATGACTTGTTCACCCATAAAATAGGATTATAGATCAATATCTCCATTGAAGAATTTATCTTGGATAAAATCCATAGGAACATCAATATGTGTGGTTCATTGGTGTTGCACTAGATTATTTGATATATCTATACAACTTTAGCACCTACACAAAACTTAAACATATATCCAAAAGTAGATTCATGATAACATAGTATGGTTAGCATCACAATAACCAAATACATAAAGGTAAAAGATGACGTATGTTTATTTGTGATAAAGTACATTTTAAACAATCAAGTCATATTTTAAGCAAACAAGTTCACTAATTGATTATAAAGTTAGTGACAAACATAAATTATTGTATGTAATTCATTATTAGATGTTTCTAATATTGACAAGATGAGCATCCCCAACTATCATGCAATACACATAAAATAATTTTAATTTAAATATGATACTAAGTTTAGCTAAACATTAGATATTTTATTAGAAATAATTCATTTTATAATTTGAGTCTTAAAAAACTTTGCAAGTTTAATATGCTTCAAGTTTCCACTGATATAAAATTGGATTTAACAAAAGATTTGAGGTATGTAACCTCTCATATATTAAATATGTATACTTTTATCATGATATGCAATCATCCAATTAGCCAGATATGAGACTCAAATAATTTCATATATATATAAATAGAATGCTTAGTAAAGTAAATGATGAAGGGTCAAATAATAATACAAACTCCATTTACACTTAGAATTTCATAGCATATCTTATTATAGAATGAAGCATTTGAGCATGTTAGCATGAACTTGTACTAATAATCAAATGAAATCATATTAACAATTGAAAGACAAAAGATCCAAACTTATTGAGCATGATCTTCTTACCAAATGCAATAACTAAACATGATCATCTTGTCAAATTAAACATGATGTTATGCATATAATGTATTTTAATTCTAACTCATAGGATTTGAAATATAATGTTAGTATATTTTTTTCACTTTATTGTCTAAGAAAAATATATCTATTTCAATATAATTGTAATTATAAATTAACAAGAATCAAACTAAATAATTTTATTAATAAATATAAATGTAGTTGACACACTATCAATTTAGTTAGTAACAACAAAACTATAATAATGGTAAATGGTATGCCATAAACATACATGTATTTTAGTGTAAAAAAATACAAAGTTGTTAATTCCATTTGAATACCACAAATAATGTAAAAATAATCAAACTCTTTACTAATATATTCACCACCATTATTAGATCTTAATATTTTAATATAAAAATTAGAGGTGTTTTCAACAAAAGCTTTAAATTATTTAAATTTAGACAACACTTTAAATTTTCTTTTAATAAAATATGATCAAATCAATCTAATGTAATCATCAATAAAGGTAAAAATATACAAATAACTATTAAGAGATACAAATTTAAGAGGTCCTATAACATCACTATGAATCAATTATAAAGGATGTGAGGAATTTGCATCATGATTATTGTGAAAGGGGTTAGTATGTTGCTTACCACGTAAGAAATTATCAAAATTTTCATGATGATAAAGTATATAAGGAAGTCCAACAAAAAGATTTTGAGTATAAATATCATGTAAACTTATAAAATTAACATGACATAATCTTTCATGCCATAATTGAGATTCATTTTTACTATGTGATGAAAGAAAACATACAAAAGAATGAGATAAAATATATAAACCATTCTTTTAAACCCATTCAATAATCAGAGACCCTACTTGGTTTATAATGGACCAAATATATTTAAGTAATGTTACAATAAAATTATCATTAGTAAGTTATGATCAAGATAATAAGTTCTTTTTAAGCTTAGGTACATAGAAAACATTATTGATAATAACATTTGAAAATTTTGCCTTTCTTTGCTTACTTGCTTTTAAAAATGAAGTATCTCATAAATAAATATTTTTAGAGATATCTCTATAATCACATAAAATATTAGATAAGTAAGTCATATGGTGTGATGTACCGCTATCTAAAATTCACTCATCTTTATTTGAAGCAAATAAAGCAATATATAAAACAATAACATTTGAATCCTGATCTTGATTGTTATTTTGATTAGGGTTTTGATTCTCCTACTTATTTTGATTAGATTTCATCCCTTTTTTATTTTTATAAGATTTATTGTTAACTCTTTATTTTTATAACATGTTTCCTTTTTATGACCAAAATTACCATACAAATTACAATTCCCATTAAACTTAGGGTTATGGTTTTTATTACCAGATCTCCTATCCCTATTTTTTCCTTTAGTAGAATGAAGGTTAGATTTTTGGTTTTTTTTGTTCTCATAAACAAGGTTAAGAGTGATAAATTCCTGAGTGGCATTCTCCTTAAAATCAAAGTTGGACCTCATTTTCTCTTCTTGAATCAAAAGAGCTGATAGAGTAGTGAGATTTGGGATATTTTGCTCTATTTTTTCACTTAGAGTTCAAAATAAAAATAAAATTACAAAAAAATTCATGAATTTTAAGATGAATAATAAAATAAAACAATTGATCTTAAATCAAATTACATTTACAACCATCTAATTAAGCTTTAGTATTCTTAATTTTAATAATAAAAGTAACAACCTTTTCATCACCTTTCATAGTGTAGTCAACAATTCAATAATCAATTTAATAATATTTGAGAGATGAGTGCCCTTATGTATAGACTCAAGGATATTTCAACCATAATTAAGATACTCTTAATTGTGAAATAGGAATTTGACTAAGAAGAGGAGATTAGTATGGTTTTAGTGACAAAATACATAAAATAAATTGACAAACAACACACTAAGCTAACACCTTCATGCCTAGTTACTAGGGTAAGATTAGTAACAAAAACAAATAAAAATTATGAAAAAAAATAAGAATTATTTCACCTTCTTTGGATGTTCCAAATACCTTTGTAGTAGTGGCTTGCTCAATTTTGTACTCATGAAGTCCTTGGCAATGGAAGCTTGTATACCTTCATCTCTCCTTGGCACCTTTGACCTTGGCTTGGCTTGAAATCAATTTGGCATGGTAACACTAATTGGAATGGTTTCTTGAATATATTTGTGCATTATAACTTTGCACCAACATAAATTTAGAATGATGTTCATGGCTTCTCTATTTATAGATTTTTAAGAATGATCAAAATCAACTTGAACCACCCATCTCAGGATTGAGATGTGTGACTAAAGATTAATCCAATTATGTAATTAAAATACATAAATAGGCTCATAAATATTTGGGATAGAGAAGTAAATAAAAGGCATGGGAGGCATGAATCTTGATATTTGTGTTATTTATGGCCTAAGAATGTGTTCCCAAAAAATGAGGTCACCTGATGATGCAGATATTCAATATTCATTTCCAAAACAAACTATTCAACAAATTTCCATGGAATTATTAATTAAGCTCTTGATTTGGATTAATTATATTTTAAGCATGATTAAGCACTTTGTGCATAAATTACTCAAATTGATCAGAATGCCTTGTTACTGGTTTAAAATTTGACTGGATTAGAATTAAAATTCAATGTTCAATGTGTTGAAACCATTATCCCATTTAGGATATTACCAATAGAAAATAACAAAGGCACGTGTCTTGTGTAATAAATTTGATAGGAAATAGCAATCTAGAGTACCTAGATGCAAAATTGGCATTTTAACTTGAAATGATTTAATCAAAGCTAGTTGGCCCATAAATTGCATTACCCCATTTAGTGATACCCTAGCCAAAATTGGCACTCGAATATGTCAATTTCAACTCATTTAATGTATTTTAGTATTTTTAGGTCAAATTGTGCATTTTAGGTGGGAATTGGTCAAAATCCTGGTTGGAAGTTATTGGTGGCCAGTTTTAGGTGTCTATAATTTGCCCCTATTTGGGAAGATGTTGTAAACCATAGGCAAAGCAATGTCTTCTCAAATAATGAGAGATGGCCTGTATGCCAAAAATAAGATGATGGTTGAAGAAAAAATCTTCAAATCATTTTGGGAAGCCTATGGTGATGCCCCCTTGAGGGAGTGGCTATCACATTTGTTGATGGATGGTCCTTCAAAAAGAAATAAGAAGAAAGGAGAAATTAATCTGTGGTTGAGATTAATCCAAATAAGAAAATGCTTGCATGCATTGATGAAAAAATGATGCTAATTTACTCAAAGATAGTTATAATCAGGAATAAAATTAAAAATAATCCATGTGACCTCAACATGAATTGAAAATGACCCAAATAGTCCTAAAATGACCTCAAGTCATAGTAATTCCATCCATACTAAAGGTAAGGAAAAACCAACTAGGTCCCAACAAGTTTCCAAAACTAATAAATGGTCAATCAAATGAAAATAGTAATGGCAAAGTGATGTAGCAATGTATGATAAACAAGTGTTGCCCCTAGTTTTCCCATAGGTGGTTATAACTAGGATAAATTGACATAAGTCAATGATACTAGTTTGCCCATAGGTAGTTATAATTAGTAGCAAGACTGGTGAGACACTGATTTGCCTAGAGGTGGTTATAATCAAGGTCACATAAACAAACATGATAGGATGAAAGATATCTTGCCAGATCAACTATCACACTAATTTCATAAACTATCATTTAGACACAAACTTGATTGATTGTTGAAACTTGATTTGAATCCTCTCACAAAAAGTATAGGAATAACCAAAGGAACCAAGATCAAAATAGGATTGGGTAGGATGACTAAAAATAGGCTTTGGTCTATATATGAATGGAATGATATGATGGTATGGTCTTGATCTAGGATAATGATGGTTTTTGATAGATTAGATAAAATGGTAAGAGGGTTGCCCCTAAGTGATGGGGTGATTAATTGGGATATGTAATAATGGTAAATATGCATATGTAAAATGGTGTGGTTTTTGATTCTATTTGTCCTACTGATGGGGAGATGCATGTCCTAATCAACAAATGATACAAACAAAATACTTGATCATGTTAATTACTAGCCCACACCTCATCTAAATAATTGCTTTGTTAAAAATGGCCTACAATTTTGGTTTTCAATAATTCTTTTGTGATCTTCATTGGTTGTTGATTTTGATTCATTCAAGTGTCAAGACAAGGTATCTTTGTAGCCTCTACAAAGGAAAGTGTGGCCATGGATGGTAAACAAGGACAAATAATGGATGGTAGGATTGATTATGAAATGGAATGGTAGATGATAATGGATTATGGAATGGTGGGGAAACAAAAGAAGATCAAGACTTTCAATCACACGTAATGTTGTTGATGTTGTATTCAACATAAATTTGGTTGTGGCAGGGCCGAAGACTTGTTCTCTCAATAGAATCACTAGATTTTTTTATTGTTTGACCTTGAGAGTAGCTACCATCTGATTAGGTTGTAGATTGGAAGCTATTTTTATTTGATCTTTGATTTTATCTTCATCAAGCAGTGAAGAAATTTTGTGCTCAGATATCAGTGCCTTGATGAGGTTTTCACCAATGAAGTTGTCTTCATTATCCTATAGTGCCTCTAAGAAGGTTTCACTAATGTAAATCAGATTTTAAATTTTATTTTCTTCTAGTGCTTATAAAAAAGTTTCACTAAAAGATGTTGAGTTCTGACTTTGATTATTCCCTAGTGCCTCTAAAAAGGTTTCACTAGGAGAGTGTTCTTCTGCTATATGAATGTGGTCTTAGCCTCCTTGCTCTTCTTTAACTGTTATGTCACCATGGATGTAGTTTAATAAAGTGTGATTTTATGAATCCCAATTGACACTTGTGGGAGATGGAATGTCAATGATATATCTATTTTTATTGATGGTAATGGCCTTTGGAATGGTAATGGAATGGGGAGAGGCTACACAATCTTTATAGAAGATATTAGGATAACTTGTGTTGAAGATGAAGTAATCATCCTCAAAAATTGTAGAAGGATCACAAATTTATTCAAATTGATCTGTGAGTCATGCATAACCAATGTTGTAACAACCATAAACATATTATTTTTTTGAATTTGATTCTAATTCAAGGGACTTTGAATCTGATGTTGAGATTGATCTTGATTTAGATTCTGATGGTAAATATAATTTTGGTTCAAGAATAGAACCTAACTCTAACTTTGATTCTTTGTTTGATGGATACTCTATTATAATGATGTCTTGTTGAATATTTGGTTTTGGACAAGTAACAACTTGTGATGGCACAATGGGCTCCACAAAAATTGGTTTGTCAAAGTGGGACTCCTTTAGGATGGGAAAAAGGTCAAGATACAACTCCTCATAGATTGGATTGTCAATAAGAGGCTCTTGAAAAATTAGGCACATGGTCAAGGCAATGATTTTCCCAAAGGTAGTTATAATCATTACGAAGTGACTCAACAAAGAATGGCTCATTAGAGTGAGACTCCTTGACAACTAGTATAGGATCAATAGGCAATTTATCATAGGTTGACTTATCACAAATGGTTGATTCAATGGAAACATCTTGGATCAGTTGGTTGTCTTGGCCTTGGTTTCTAATGAGTTGGAAAATACTAGTTTTGAACATAGCTTAGTCTTCAAAGGATTGGATCGGTTGAGGTTTAGATGGGATTAGTTTTGGATGAGGAATGGCTCATGGTTGGATAATGGTAGGGCCTTGGAGAGAATGATTTCTCACATGAGCTAAAGGATGAAGTCTTGAAATGGTAATGATAGGGCATTGTGGGCTTGATTTCCTACACAAGCCCAAGGACTAGGTCCTTGAATGATGAAGGGGCATTGTGGAACTTGATTGCTCACATAAGCTAAAGGATTAGGTCTAGGAATGGTAATGATATTTCAGAGCTTGATAGCTCATATAATCCAAAGGAGGGTTAGGGGTAGTCGATGATTAGATAAAAAAAGGATGTCATGGAACTTACTTGTTTTCACAAGCCAAAGCATCCAAGTCTTTCTCATAAACCATATCATCCCAGTTGTGAGTTGGCTCATAAGCTAGTTCTTGAATGTGTTCTATGTACTAATTATTGTAAAGAGGGTATGGATCCATATCCCAAACAACATTATCTTTAGTTGGGTTTTTAAAGTCCTCCTCACAAGCTTCTTCATACCAATCAAGGTCTTGATTTGGATTTTGTGGATTTTGACTATGTTCCCCATATGGAGTATTATAGGGAGAATAATAAAACTCTTTAGAAAATATTTCTCTAGACGGGTTCTTAGTGGGATTTTGTGTAGCCATTCCATCATAAGTTGGATTATACGTGACTCCACCATAAGTGTAGCTAGACATATACATGTAAATGATGAAAGCTCTAACACAAAAAGGCTTAGAGTTCTATAAACTCTAAAAAATTATTCAAAGGACAAATGGTTAAAACTTGGTCTAACTTGGTTGAAGTGGTGGAGCTGTATCTCCAATATGGTCTAAAAGTGGAGCTATATCTCCAAAATGATTTGTGATAAAAATTGGCATAAAATAACCTAACATCAAATGTATAATGTTAAATTTCATACACACAAAATGTCAAACATCTGAATAAAAATTGACATGTCAAAGGTCTAGGTTAAAGTGTTCCAAACAAGGTCTAAACTAGGAAAGGGAAAAGTTGAGTTTCTAGGTAACGTAGAGTCAAAAGATAGGCTCAAACAAATAGACATATGCTATGACTTTTGGCCAAAAAACATCAAAATTTAGACTTGAAACAAAGGCATGATGTGATTTGATTTAATATAACAAGTTTAGAAACAACTTTGACATAGACCCAACACACATAATCAAACATAAACATGATCAGTTGGCATAAGGCATAAGACAAAAGACTCTTTGAAAAAGACTGTATTTTCCCAAATAAATGCACAAATAATGATAAGGATAGGTACTAAATAAACAAACCATCAATAGTTTTCAAATTTGGGTAATCAATTAACTGAAGTTATGCAACCCAAAAGAGAAATATCTATGTATTATCCCCATGAATTAAGGCCTAAACATAAATCAATCAATGTTTTAATCTAAACTTGACAAGGCTAATTGAAAACTCAACGTTGAAAACTAGGATTTGACCAAACAGGCTAGACAAGTTTGGACAACATGATAACACAAGACAAAGGTCTAAATGGTATACATGACATGGTTTGAAACAAATAGTTTTTGGCACAAGGTGAAACAAGTCTTGAAATAAATTGAGTAGCCTAATCGTGTAAGCATGCTCAAATGATGTGATCTATGTTATGCTTCAAAAGACTCAAAGGAAAAATGGTTTTAACATTATTTGGGTAGCATAACGCTACCCTCCTCAATTCAAATACATTGTTTTGACATGGATTATGAACAAACAAATAAGTTTTAGTCTCAAAACATACCAAGAAAAAATGACCAAAATACACTATGTATAATCATCCAAATCCTAGCAAGGGTATAACAATGTGGGGTTAACTAAACTAGCAAGCTTTCAAGCATTTCTAGGGGAATCAATTTCATAATGACTTTCACATCAAACAATGCAAAATAAAATCATAGAAATTGGGTGACCATGGCATTGGCTAGTTGTAAAAAGGTCTAGTCTTTTTTACAACCACTACATCTTGTTGTTCGTTTAGTGTAGTATGATATCCAAATGCAGATATGTCCCGTGTGCAACTCAGAAGGAGTAAGTGAGGTCAATGTTGGGAGATGAAACCCCAGGTTAAAGCTTCCCTAAAGAACTCATGGGAGGTAATTGCATCCCCCTCGCAAGCCAAGATGCATAAAAATAAAGAAAACATGAAATATAAAGACTTTATGGTCATTTTCAAGGTCACCCAAACTTTGACAAGTTTTTAGGGAGTGTTTTAGATGACTTTATTTCTAAGCCTTAGAATAGGCTATTTGCAATAGGAATGGCACTTTTGATTCCAAGGGTTCCCTAAAGGGGACAAATAGAAGATCATACATGCGGCATCCCTCTTTTTTCCAAACAAAATCTAACTTAAAAAACTAAATAAATACAAAAAACTTGGAAAAGTAAGTTCATTTTTAAGCCCAAATGGAAAATGAGGTGGTGTTCATTTGATCCCTTGGTCTTAGTTGTAACTTTGAAAACTAATGCTAAAAATACTTACTTAAGCACCAAACTAATGTTCCTAATTCATTTTTAAGCATGTAAAAGGTGATCTAAACATTTTTTTAGCAAATGTCAAGCTTGGTCCTGCAACAAAAATGTTAGCATGTCCTTTATCCTTGAAGCTATTTTGGGTTTGAAATAATGAAATTAAGAAAAAAGAGCTCTCGAGTTTGTGTTTTTAAGAAAAACACAGTGACTGATGTCAGTTCTATAACCGATGATAGTTACACTTACTAACTAACGATGGTTATCTAACTGACATCAGTTATACCAATAGTGACCGATGATGGCTATGCAAACTGATGATGGTTTTAGTAACTAACACCGACTACTATGTAAACTTGTGATAAAGAAAAATGGCTAAACAAAGTTAAAAAATCAAATAACAAGAGTTTTAATGATCTAAATGAAAATTTTAAAGTTGAAAAATGATCTTCTTCATGTGTGGGATGTGTTTGGTCCCATTGGGCATGCCATTATGTGAACTAGGAATTTAACTAAGAAGAGGAGATTAGTATGATGTTAGTGACAAAATGCATAAAACAAATTGATAAATAACACACTAACCTAACACCGTCATGCCTAGTTACTAGGGTGAAATTAGTAACAAAAACAAATGACAAACACAACTTTAAAGTAAGGAAAAACACAAGAATTCCTTCACCTTCCTTGGATGCTCCAAATTCCTTTGTGGTAGTGGCTTACTCAGTTTTGTGCTCATAAAGTCCTTGGTAATGGAAGCTTGTCTACATCCATCTCTCCTTGGCACCTTTGGCTTTGTCTTGGCTTGGAATCAATTTGGCATGGTAACACTAATTTCAATGGCTTCTTGAATATATTTGTGCATTATAACTTTGCACCAAAATAACTTTAGAATAATGTTCATGGCCTCTCTATTTATAGATTTTTGAGAATGATCAAAATTAACATGAATCATCCATCTCAAGATTGAGATGTGTGGCTAAGAATTAATATAATTATGTAATTAAAACCCATAAATAGGCTCATCAATATTTGGGATAGAGGAGTAATTAAGAGGCACATAGGGCTTTGATGAGGCATGGGAGACATGAATCTTGATATTTGTGGTATTATGGCCTAGGGATGTCTTCCCAAGAAATGAGGTCACCTGATGATGCAGATATTAAATATTCATTTCCAAAACAAATTATTCAACAAGTTTCCACGGAATTATTAATTAAGCTCTTGATTTGGATTAATTAGCTCTTAAGCATGATTAAACATTTTTTGCACAAATTACTCAAATTGATCAGAATGCCTTGTTATAGGCCCAAAATTTGACTGGATTAGAATTGAAAGTCAATATTAGATGTGTTGAAACCACTATCCCATTTAGGATGTTAACAATAGAAAATAACAAAGGCATGTGTCTTGTGTAAGAGATTTGATAGGAAATAGCAATCCATAGCACTAATGTGTAAAATTGGCATTTTGACTCAAAATGATTTGATGAAAGTTAGTTGGCCCATAAATTGAATTGCTCTATTTAGTGATACCATAGCCAAAATTGGCACTTGAATATGTCAATTTCAACTCATTTAATGAATTTTAGTGTTTTTAGGCCAAATTATGCATTTTAGGTGAAAATTGGTCAAAATCCTAGTTGGAGGTTATTGGTGGCCAGTTTTAGGTGTCTATACTAATTACGAATGTGAAGTAGGAATTCATCCTTAACACTTCGTAGGATAATCAACATGGCTCCTTGTGATTTTTGTTGAAACATATTTAAAAGTTCAAGGATAAAATGTCATTATGGTGGGACTTTTTTTGTCCCAATGATAATATTTCATAACTTTATGTCTATACATTTAACTTTAACACAAATTTTCCATATGTTATAGTTGGATCCATTACGCATTTATGATTTATCTAGAACAAAGTTAGATGAAGCCATAGATTCTCTTTAAGAAAAACATTTTTTTAAAAAGTGAACCCTTTTTAATTTGAATTTGACTTTTTTTGATATTAAAAATAGATTTAAAGTGTAATCATACAATAATTATTTAAATTATTGCTAGACAAAACAAGAAAATTGTGAAATATTATGACAAAATAGGGTATCGCAAGTGTCACAAAAAACACTAATGTAAGAATAATTATTAAAAAATTACCTTTTTTTAATGATTTTTTATACTATTTTTGTAAAATAAAGTAAATCACAAGTGTAACTATAATTAGTTTCCTAATTAGATACTAAATAATGCAAAAAATTGAACTAAAGTTATACTAAACCAGGTGTTGAAAGAGTCACAATTAGAACAACCACCTAAACACTATTATTAAAAAAGTTATAAAATATAATAATAGGAGTTTTCAAAAAATAAAATATACCATGTAGATGCATCAAAAAGGTGTCAAAACCTATGGAGTGATTGGTTACATGACTATGTTTGACAAAACTTTCACTAGGTTGAATGTTGAAACAAGGTCGATTGGTTAACTAAGGTTTTGAATGCATGAGAAATTGACATGCAAATCAAAAAATGGATTTAAAAAATAATTAAATTTGAAAAAAAAATTGACCAAAAAATGGTTAAAATAAAAGTTTATTAAGAGGGTTTTGATCACTAGACTCCTTTCTTACAAGATTTTAACAAAAAGAACATCCAACCTTCTAGAAGGCTATATGGTAATATACATGAACAAATTTATATTTTTATATAATTTTAATTTGATTATATATATATATATATATATATATATATATATATATATATATATATATATATATATATATATATATATATAGACACACACACACACACATACAAACACGTATATTTCATGTAATTTCTAAACAATGAAATACAATTTTTTATTTAACTTTTGGTAAGAAAAAACTCCCAAAGTGGGATCCCTTCCACGTTAAATAGAAATTTAGTATTTATTAAAAGTTTTATTTAATAAATATAATCTAAAACTATATATTAACCTTTATAATATTTCATGGCTAATAATGATGTACCTATAGAAGCTTTGGATAACACATAAACTTGTATAAGCTCTCAAAATGCTTGAAACTTTTCCAATCTCTCTAAAAATTTGCCACAAATTAAAATAGACCCTCAAAATCAAAAATTTGATGCAAAAAAAAGATTTTTATATTGATATCTATTGTACATGGATGTACTATGACATCATAGGTAGTAATGATCTTCAAAAAATCAATTGAATCTTCAATAGGGATCTAAATAATGTGTTTGGTGTCTCAAATGATGAAGAATTAATCAATAAAATCTAAGATTGGGGTGAAAATTGAAAAATAATTTTGAATTTTTTTACAGCCTTTAAACTCCTCAAATGGTTGTACTATCACTTCTCAGGCATCATAAAAAAATAGAAATGATCTGCACCTTCCATAGACTCACTAGGAGGTCTAAAACAATTAGAATCTTCCTTTAAAAAATAGAGATCCACAAGGTAGAATTATGGAAAACTTTATAAAAAAAATTGTCTATGCTGTACAAGTGCTTCAAAGGCTGATTTTTAGATGAAACTTGAATTTTGAATATACTTTGAATCTATTGCCAAATATTGACTTACTTGCCAATCACATACACCCCTTAGACTCTAACACCATATTAAAATAATTTAAACATATGTAATGTGAATACACATGATGGATCTAGAAGTGTATGTGAATAATAAAGCATAGATACACAGATTAATTGAGACAACACAATAAGTTACCATGGAAAAACCTTGAAAGATAAAAAACCCACCATTGATGATTATTCAATATATACAGAAATCAAGACCCAATACAACATCTCCTTCCTCTACTCACTTATTCCTATCAAATTACCTTGACAAGTTTTGGAGGTTGAATATGATAAATAATTTCATATACAAGAGATATATTCACAATAGTGTACAACCCTATTTATAGTGAAATATCAATGGAGGTGACCGTTGTAAAAATAACGGTCCATCCATCCCAATAAAGTCATTTAATTAGAGTTTAGTAATTTATTAAATAATTATAAATTTATTATTCATTTTCATGAGGTTTTTCAATCGTATTAATAAATAATATATTATTAATTAATAACTTTACCAAGGCTAAGGGATAATAATTTTTTGTAGGATGTAATGCTCTAAAAATAAAGCATGTGGACAAAAAATTGGCATTACATACTCCTAAAACCAAGTGAACTTTGTGATCTACATACAAAAAACCTTATTGTGCACATATTTCACACTAGAGTAAGACCAAGTGAAGCAAGTGTTCAACACAAGACACAATAACAACCATGGATAGAGCATAATTATTGATCTGCTTATAAATGTGTAGAAAGAGGAAATAGAGATTGGATTAGGCTTAGGCAAACAAAGTATCATGATCTAGACCCCTTTGATTTCATTTGTAGTTGAAGCTACTATATTTTCCTAAGACCCTCAAGAAGTAACACAGGCAGGGGTGTTAGCACTTCAACATCCATTATGATGTTTGGATGCTATATGATTGATCAAATTGCCTACTTTTGGCCAACTATATGAGGTAATACTCAAACTACTAATTAGGTACAATGAAGGCACAATTCACTTTTCATAAGATGTTACCATATTCATCACCACTGAGACTATGGTGAAAGAAAAAAGGCTTTCAATGTGTGGTAAATATTTCCTACCATACAAATCTATAAATTCACTAATCCACTCCAACACTAGGGAGAAATACACTATAATGGCAAGTAGGGTAATCCTCATTGATTATGTGGATTATTCTTCGATTCACATTCTTACTGAATGCATTACTAAAATATTTTGGTAAACAAGGAAACAAACAAGACAAATAACAAAATAAGTGGTAGACATTGGGTATCATATGATATGCCTCCATGAATATTTTAGTTGGCTTAAATTTTCAACTTCTGAACTCATAATGAAAATAGAGAAGATCCTCACTAATACTACATAAGCATTCTAGTACCAATTTTTTGGTACTCCTAATCTGCTTCCTATAATGAAAGTCACCGAAGGCCCAGTCAATAATGATGCATATTTTTGGTTTGTTATTACATCCACCAATATTGATTACATTAAAATAGGATAATACTATGATCAACTGGGGAGGTTCAATGCATGGTGGATACAAATTTAGGCCATTATCAATTTGCACCCAAGTGTACCCCAAGACATGATGTTGTATTTGGGGATGCATGCATTAGTGACCAGATTTTAATTGTGAAATACAAATCAAGTTCCATGAGTTACCCAAAACAAAAATAATTCCATTTCCATTGTTCATCTATATGTTAGATGTGTAGGCAAAGTTTTGAGGTAGAAATCCCTCACAACCAAATCCATTTAAATTTTACATTCCATACCCCCAGGTGCACAATAACTAATACAACTATAGACACAACCTCAAACTCAAATGTAACTGTAACAAAAATCACACATACAACCAACATTATAGCTAATAATATCTCTAATATATGTGGATAAGGGAAATAAAAAGGCACCAATGCAATGATTTTCACCATCACTACCAAAAAATAAAACATGACACAAAAAGTCCTGGCTCGACAATAAACATGTTTTAAAGATCACAACCAAATGCAACTTGATAGAGCTCAGAGTTAAAAAGAAGGAAGTTATAAAATCCATGATCATAGACATTAGCAATGATGTTTATGAGTAGGAGGAGGATAAATAATTATTATTTTATAAAGCATTGCACACCTACTAGGTGTAAAATCAGGTAAGGAAAGAATTATGGGTAGACATTACCCAACTTCCTCCTTCTATAATTGTTGATAATATAGGTGAAGAAATAAACAAAAAATGGTTTCAAGCCAAAATATTCTAATAATATATAGCTTTAGGATAATTTACTACCCAAGAAGTAGAACTATTAGCACGAGAAATCCCAACAACATCTTTGTTGTGCAAACCTCAAACACATGTTATAACTTAACCCTGTCTAATGATCAAGAACATAATGGTGTATTTTATAGAACCAACCAAAGAGAGTGATGCACAAAAAGTACATGAAGCACAACCAAAACTACAAGCCTAGGATGTGAAGAGGCAAAATAAGAGCCCCACTCCACCTCCAACATATAAAAATAAGATGGCTACATGGTGGGGTACTGTCTTAGAATCATATTCTTTGAAAGATTTAGATTAAATTATACTAATAAATTCATCTCCCCCCATGGATGCACATAAATAGATAATATTTACATAGTAAGAGCCATAACATGAAGTTGCATAAGAATAATATGATCTATTAGAAGTGTAAAATGAAGTTGTGAGGAAGGAGAACGAAGATAAGAAGAAGAGGAAGAGAGAGGTAAACCACAAGGATATGAAGGAAGAAGAGTAGTGTAAATAATATTATATAGAAGAGGAACATAGAAGTAATGCCAAAGAAGTAGAGGCTCAAAAATAGACTCAAAAAAGCAGAGGCTAAAAAGAAGAAAGTTGAAGAAGCATAGGCTAGAAAAAAGAGAGATGTTGAAACAAAGGAAAATAAGAAATAACAAGAAGTGGAAAATAAGAAACAAGAAACATAGGCTATGCAAAAGAAGAAAGAGAAAGAAATAGTAATTATGAAGGATCAAGCAGAGCAAAAGGCTAAGTAGAAAGTTGAAGCTAAAACTAAGGCTAAAGCCAAAGTGTATACCAAAGGTAAAGTTGAGGCTAAAGCCAAGGCTAAGATTGAAGTTGAGGCTAAAGCAAAGTAAGAGGAAGAGGAAAAATACAACTAGTAAGCATAAAGTGCAGTAAAAATAACACTTGTAATACAAAGAGGTTCTTAGGAGTAGGATTCTTAACCTACACCATAAATAAAATCCAATGGTTATGGAATGTTCCCACATCATCCACCCATTGCACCATGTTTTCACTACTACTGATGTAGTTCACAACATCCCTTACAAAAATAACCATGGCTTTGAATATGACTACGTAGGAAACATCTTTGGATGTTTCTAAGTTGCCTTTAACCAAATAAATTGAAGGCAAACATGATTTCTAGGAGATGATTGTATAAAAGATTTTGGCCTTAGAACATGAAGTCTTATATCTATGAGAGGACATCATAAAATTGAGCCTTGAATTCACAAATGCACACCAAGCCATTGACATTAATTTCCCTACATTAGTGTACTAATGCAAATCCTGGGTCTGCATACCTTCCTTAGTTGTCTATCTGACTTTGATTCTTACTTTAGATCCCTTTGACTCATCTCTGATGAGTTAGACTTGATTGTACTTGTTTGCCAACTTATTAAAGTGTATATAGATCTCATTTTATCACTAGTATATTAAGCCTCTTTAAAATCATAACCATATTATTTGTTAAAATACCATCCTCTTGTTTAACATTATATGTAATCCCTTTCATTTGTTAGCATCCATATCTTCCTTCTCATACTTACCTTCATCACTCTCCCTTGGACTTAATCTCTTAGACTAGAAAGATTCATGCATTTTTTAATGTTTATTATCCAAACTAAAATTAAATGGAACTCATCCTCTATTGTATCCTTACTCTTTTCTACATCCAACATAAAGAATCACTGACCATTAGTTCACTTTCTTACCTGCAACTCACTCAATATCTTCATATAGGCTATGGCACCATATAAATCCTTAAGGCTCCATCATTTTAATTCTTATTTATAATGATTTTTACACTTTATTGTGCCATCCATAAATTTTATTCACCTTTTATGACCTGTTTCAACCTACTTTGAGGGTTCATTCCCTCATGAATGCCTTTTATACTCCCTTTCCTTCACTCTTGCTTGTCATTCTTTGTAGCCCTATTTTTGGGTAAACCTCCTTGTCTAGAACAATCCACATGATATAATAAAAATAAACATAGATTAAATTACCCATTATACTATTCATTCTCTATACAATTTTTTGTGAACTGGTAATCAAGTTAAGTATACTTATTTAAACAAACCATTTTCTGATTAGGCCTCAATTTGGTCTTTAAGTCTCTAAGACTGATTTTGTTTTTACTCTCACCACATCCACACATGAAAAAACACCCAAAAAATAGTTTATTCAAATTAAGGACAGTATTACAAAGTTACATGTGAAATTTGGGTCTCAGAAACATTGTTTAGGCATGGAAACCAAGATATGGATAATAAACCCTAAGCTAGGTCTAAGCATAGGCTAAGAGGTAACATACTAGGTTTGTTGAGTTATGGAGCTAAAAGCTTCACCAGATGAGCAAATGAAGAGGTTGCTAGAGTTACACAGTCACCGACATCGGTCAGGATCGATCGACATCAGTTAGGGGTTGACCAAAAGCTGCCAACGTCGGTTAGGGATCGGCTGACATCGGTCATATGTAGATAGATAGAGACTGACATTGGTCATCTATGCATTCCCAAAATTCTATTTTTGGAGAATAGTGAGTTTGCATGTATGTAAAGACTAACTATCAGTCTTGAGTCTGCGTTTCTATTTTTGGCAGGACAGATTTAAACCTTTGATTAAGAGGTGCATCTAATGGTGGAGAATGCATGGCTCATGAATCCTAGTTCTATATAATAGGGTTAGATCCTCATAGCATTGTAAGAAGTAAGAATAAAAAAGGTAGACAATTCAAGGATTGAATTGGTTGTGATTGAGAGAGAGAGAAATCTTGAGGGAAAGAGATCTGTACATCTGAGAGGTGTGAGAAGAGAGAGATTTCTTCATTGTATTTCCTTTTGGAAGAGTGTTAATAAAAGATTGGTTGTTTCTTTTATCTCCTATTCTTTGTTGTTTTTGATTTCTAGTTACTTATTATTTTTGGTTTAATTCCGTGTTTAGATGCTTATACAAAAGTAATCAATTATGTTGTAAGATCCTAAAAAGTTGTATCAGAGCTTGGTTCACTAACAAGGTTCATCAAAGCGGGTTAGTGTTTGTTGATTACAGGTTCACTCTCAGGGGTTTCTGATTGAGTGGGAGTAAAGCAATGGCAGAAGAAAGTAAGCTAAGAATGGAGAAATTCAATGGAAAGAATTATCAATTATGGAGGATGCAGATAGAAGATTATTTGTATTAGAAAGATCTGTACTTACCGTTGGGTGGGGTTTTAAGCAAGCCCACAGATATGCAAGATGAAGAATGGAATGTTCTTGATAGAAAGGCTCTGTGATCTATAAGGTTGAGCTTAGAATCTTCTATGATTTCCAACTTATCACAGGCAAAGACAACAATAGAGTTAATGGATACTTTGGCAAATTTATATGAAAAGGCCTTAGCTTCGAATAAGGTATATCTTATGAAGTGATTATTTAATTTGCAAATGCAGGAAGGTGGATCGGTATCTAGTCATCTTAATGATTTACATGCAATAGTAAATCAGTTAAATTCAGTCAAAATAGTTTTTGATGATGAAATTAAGGCTCTCTTAATCTTATGCTCTTTACCTAAAAGTTGGCATAGCTTGGTAATGGCAGTTAGTAATACTGCATCTGCTTTAAATATCTTGAAAGTTGATGATGTTGTTAGTGTAATCTTGAATGAATAAATTCGTAGGAAAAGCACAGAGGAAACATAAGGTAATGCTTTAAGTATTGAAAGCAAGGGAAGGCAAAGAGAGAAAGGCAAGCAAGGGAGATCAAGGTCAAAGTCAAAGATGAGAAGTAGATCCAAATCCAGAAATGGAAGAATAATAATCTGTTGGAATTGTGAAAAGAAAGGGCATGCAAAGAAAGATTGTTAGTTGAAGGGTAACAAAGAAAATTAGCATGAAGGTAATGAAGAAGCAAAAGTTGCAAGTATTGTTGCACAGGATGCTCTTATATTTTCTTTGGATAATAAAGTAGAATCATGGGTTTTAGATTCTGGTGCCTCTTTCCATGCAACCCCAAATAGAGAATTTTTCAATGATTATGTCCATGGAGATTTTGGAAAAGTTTATTTAGGGGATGATGAACCTTGTCAAATTGTTGGCAAAGGAAAAGTGAAGCTGAAATTGCAGAATGGCAACACATGGGTGTTGAAGGATGTCATGCATGTACCCGTCCTGAAGCAAAATCTGATTTCTGTAGGAAAGTTGGGTGATGAGGGTTGCATAGTAACTCTCACAACTGAATCTTGGAAAGTTTCTAAGGGTGCACTTGTATTAGCCAGAGGTAAGAGAGTAGGTACGCTTTATCTATCTACTTGTATTATTGATTATTCTCCTTCTATTTTATCTACTTCAGATGTAGATGCAAAGTTGTGGCACTATAGGCTTGGTCACATGAGTGAGAAGGGAATGAATGTTCTTAAGTCAAAAGGTAAGCTTTCAGATTTGAAAAGCATAGATCTAGATTTCTGTGAGCATTGTATTTTGGAAAATAGAAGAAAGTGAGGTTTCTCAAAAATTGGGTCAATAAAGAAGAAGCACAAGTTGGAGCTTGTTCACATAGACGTGTGGGGACTAGCTCAGGTAGCTTCTATTAGAGGATCACAGTATTATGTTTCTTTCATGGATGATGCTACAAGAAAGGTATGGGTTTATTGCATAAAGAGGAAATTTGATGTTTTTGACACATTTAAGAAATGGAAAGATTTGGTTGAGAATGAAACAGGTTTGAGATTGAAGTGCCTTAGATCTAACAATGGTGGTGAGTACTACAGCAATAAATTCAATAGTTACTATTCTATGAATGGAATACATAGGGAAAGGATGGTTCTAAGGACACCTCAATAAAATGCAGTTGCTGAAAGGATGAATAGAACAATAATGGAGCGTGCACAGAGTATGAGGTTACATGCTGGTTTGCCCTTACAGTTTTGGGTAGAAGCTGTAGATACTATGATTTACCTGATTAATAGAGGACCTTCTATTACATTGGATGGTGGAATTTTAGAAGAGGTGTGGATAGGTGAAAAGGTAGATCTTTCATTTCTCAGATTTTTTGGTTCTGAAGCTTTTGGCACATTGATAAAGAAAATAAAAAGAAGCTGGATGCTAAATCTATGCAGTGCACTTTCATTGGTTATGGTTCTAGAGATTTCAAATTCTGGTTGTGGAATTTAGAAACTAACAAAATTATTAGAAGCCGTGATTTAGTTTTCAATGAGAAGGTGATGTACAGTGATAAGCTCAAGAGACTGAATAATTCTGAGTAGGGCAATGGTGATTTGGATGAGGTTATGATCCAAAATGAGCTCATGAGTAATCACTCAAGGAAAACACAGGTACCGACGTCAATCATGCAAGAACCGACGTCAATTAGATAGAAACAAACATCAGTTAGGAAGAAACCAACATTGGTCAAGTGGAACCGACATCAGTTAGGAGCAGACTGACATTAACCAGAGATGACCGAGATCAGTCACTGACAAAAAGAAATTTGGGTGAACAGCAAGCTATGAATGAGTCTCAAACACCCATAAGGAGGTCTGAAAGGGTAAGTAAACCTCCAATTCATTGTTCCCCTTCTTTATACTACTTTTTGCTCACTGATGGTGGAGAACTAGAAAGTTTTGATGAGGCAATGCAGGTAGAATCCAAGAAATAATGGGAGCATGGCATGAATGAGGAAATTGATTCCTTGAAAGAGAACCAAATGTGGGATTTGGTAGAGTTGCCAGTTGGAAAGAAAGCACTAAAAAACAAATGGATATACAGGTTAAATGAAGGAGAGAATGGACAAATGAGACATAAGGCCAGGTTGGTAGTAAAGGGATTTGCACAGAAACCAGGTATTGATTTTGGTGAAATTTTTTCTGCTGTAGTAAAGATGACTTCTATTTGGACTGTATTGTCTTTAGTTGCTATTGAGGATTTGCATCTTGAGCAGCTTGATGTTAAGACAACATTCCTTCATGGAGATTTGGATGAAGAGATATATATGGATCAGCCGAAAGGTTTTGAGGTCAAAGGTAAGGAGAAACTTGTGTGCAGGTTGAAGAAAAGCTTATATGGTCT
Source organism: Torreya grandis (assembly GCA_037957365.1). Lineage (NCBI taxonomy): Eukaryota > Viridiplantae > Streptophyta > Pinopsida > Cupressales > Taxaceae > Torreya > Torreya grandis. The sequence continues at coordinate 848,017 of JARHVA010006620.1, read as the reverse complement.
TAAGCAAGCTCCAAGACAATGATATTTGAGGTTTGACAGGTTTGTGACAGAGCATGGATTTAGTAAATGTCAATCTAACTATTGTGTTTATTTTAACAGATTGGATAATGGTAGTTATATTATTTTGTTATTGTATGTAGATGATATGCTTGTTGCATGGTCACACATGCAAGATATTATTGAGCTTAAGGTAAAATTAGCTCACACATTTGCCATGAAGGATTTAGGAGCAGCAAAGAAAATCCTTGGCATGAGTATTAAGAGAGATAGAAAAAATCACAGTTTGGTTTTGTCTCAAGAGGATTATGTGAACAAGGTGTTGGAGATGTTTAATATGCAGGATGCAAAATTGGTAAGCACACCTATGGCTGGACACTTCAAGTTGAGTAAATAACAGTGTCCTAAATCATATGATGAGGTTGAGTACATGAGTAGAGTTCCATATGCTTCAACAGTTGGGAGCTTGATGTATGCAATGGTATGTACTAGACCTAATATTGCCCAAGCAGTGGGAGTTGTCAGCAAGTTTATGGCTAATCTAGGAAAGGAACACTGGAAAGCAGTTCAGTGGATTCTCAGATATCTAAGAGTGACCAACAGTAGGCATTTGTGCTATGGAGGGTCAAACACTTCTCTACATGGGTATGTAGATTCGGATATGGTAGGTGACTTGGATGGCAGGAGAAGCACCACAGGATATGTTTTCACTGTTGGTGGAATGACAGTTAGCTAGATTTCAAAGTTGTATAAGGTTGTTGCCTTGTCTACTACAGAGGTAGAATACATTGCAGTCATAGAGGCTATCAAGGAAATGATTTGGATGACTCAGTTCATGGAAGAGTTGGGAAAGGAGCAAAAGAGTTGTAGATTGTACAATGATAGTCAAAGTGTAATTCATTTGGCAAAGAATTTAGCCTTTCATTTAAGAACCAAACATATACAACATAGGTACCACTTCATTAGATAGCTATTGGAGGATGGACAGTTGAAGCTGGAAAAGATCCATACGGATGAGAACCTTGCAGATATGTTAACAAAGCCGGTAACAAAGGAGAAGTTGAATCTTCATTCAACTTTTGTTGGTCTTCAAGATTGAACTTGAAGATGGAGAAGCAAGCTAGAGGATGTTGATATAGGTACGGGTGTAGTTGTTTATCTCCAAGTGGGAGATTGTTGAGTTATGGAGCTAAAAGCTTCACTAGATGAGCAAATTTAGAGGTTGCTGGAGTTACACAATCACTGACATCAGTTAGGATCAACTGACATTGATCAGGGGTTGATCAGAAGCTACCGACGTCAGTTAGGGATTGGCTGACATCAGTCATATGCAGGTAGACAGAGACCAATGTCAGTCATCTGTGCATTCCTAGAATTCTATTTTTGGAGAACAGTGAGTTTGCATGTATGTAAAGACTAACTGTTATTCTTGAGTCTACGTTTCTATTTTTGGCAGGACAGATTTGAACCTTTGATTAAGAGGTGCATCTAACGATGGAGAATGCATGGCTCATGAATCCTAGTTCTATATAATAGGGTTAGATCCTCATTACATTGTAAGAAGTAAGAAGAAAAAAGGTAGACAATTCAAGGATTGAATTGGTTGTAATTGAGAGAGATAGAACTCTTGAGGGAAAGAGATCTGTACATCTGAGAGGTCTGAGAAGAGAGAGAGATTTCTTCATTGTATTTCCTTTTGGAAGAGTGTTAATACAAGATTGGTTGTTTCTTGTATCTCTTATTCTTTGCTGTTTCTAATTTCTAGTTACTTATTATTTTTGGTTTAATTCCATGTTTAGTTGCTTATACTAAAGTAATCAATTGTGTTGTAAGATACTAACAAGGTTCTCATGCATAATAAATGTTTTAAAAGCTTAAAAATATATGAATAAGGTCTGTTACATCATGATACAACTATATTCATTCAATTCAAGCTCACCAACATCACTAAATGACTCAAATCCTTCCTTGTGTTGCTTGACTAGGCATTAAAGACAATCTATAGGACTGTGTTACAAAATTTTATAAATGGATGAGTTTAAAGTTCCCTAAGATCTCAATAATCCCTAAAAAATTTCATTCACACAAGAAAAACATTATACCAAAATCATAATCTTTTAGGTTCTTTTCTTGTTCAAAAGGGTTTTTCTTCACCATTCAACCATGATTGTTTGTCATTCAATTAAGGATATAGGCAAAATTATGAAGTTTGATGTTCATAAGATATTTTAAGAATTTATCCATGGGATTAATAATTAAAATTATTCTCATAAAATTAATGGCAACATATGAAACTATTTATTATCTTCAAGGTTCTAAAAATGAGTTTCAAGACTCCTTATTTTCCTAGTATAAAGACTAACATAAACAAGACTTATGAGGGACTGGGCTCTATCTTTCACCTGTATAAAGATTATATCACTCAATTTAACTTCAATAATAAATAAACATATAGTTAATCATACTTACCAAAATTTCAATGATATTCAAAAATTATCTAAAGCTTTCTTCAATCCAAAATTAAAGCATACACAAAATTTTTGAGCATAGGCAGAGTTTCTCTTATTCAAGGTTTGTTCTTATTTTTATTGGACATAAATACCTAAATAATTATGTAAATATTGCCTAAATATATCTCATATTCTCCTCCCACTCACTCCAGATTCATTTTCAATCTTTCATATATATATAAAACCCTCAATAAACTCTCTACAAGAAAATGATCTCATGTTGTGTAACAATTGCCTCTTTCTATGCTTCTTTATTTTGCATGACCTATATAGGACTTGGGCATAGAAATCCCTTCAAAAAAAATCTTTACATAGCCTCAAGGGCCTTTTACAAACATCCTTTTGTCTATTCACTTCATACTAGACTCAAATTGCCCTTCTATGCCTAGGTTTAGGATTCAATTTTCATATCTCTTGTTTTTTAGGGAAAACTCTAAATGTTTACAAACACACTATACCATGAATTCTTAATACTCTAAAACATATAGTATAACCTAAAGGATCCCTAAAACATAACTAATATTCAAAATTGTCAACTAAGACCCTTAAGACATGTTTATATTATTAATAACTTGAGATAATCTACATCATACTTTCCTTGAGGGAAAGATTTGAGCTCTTGCTCAAATATATCTAGTCCTTATTCTTACTTATTTTCCAATTGGCATCCTTGTTTTTTATTCTATCTTATTTATCTTCTCCTTTAATATTTTCTTCCTCAACTTATCTTTCCTTCTTCCATTGATGTGTTTCTTTTTCCACTCTTACTCAACATCAATGAAGTATATAAAACTTTTCCATTCGTTGTCCTCATGCTCTATAGAGTCTTATTTCCCCTGCTTTCTTTTCATTCCTTTAGTTGCAACAATATCATGAAAATAATTCAACATATTACCTTTCACTTAGCTTACTTATTTGTCTTCTTGATTTCCACTTGGGCTAGTTCTCAAATTAGTTTTGCTCTCTCCTTGCTTCTTCATTGCATATTTGAGGTTATTCTTATCTTGGATCATCCTTGGCCTAATACAGTCAATCTTCAAATTATTCTCCTCATGACTATCCTTAACTTTTTCTTTCTCTATCATGAGATATTGACTTGTATATTTCTATTTATTCATACGTTTATGAAGTTTATTTTTCTATTTCACCTCTATACCTACACAAACCACCTCCATGGTCTCTCATACTCTATTTTTTGCATCCCATAGCTTTCTTCCTCAAGTAGTTCCTAAAACTCTACCTCTACATTATTAAAGCTTTGGCCTTATCCATGTTTATACCTATTGAGTCTTGAATCATATTTTAGATTATCATTGCTCCTCACAATCTGATCTACACTATTAACTGTGATAAATAGCTCTTTTGTAGGATTAAACAACTCCTTTAACATCCTTATTTATTCCTTACATGAGAGATCATTTAATTCTTCAATTTCTTCATCATACTTGGGCATATTTTATTTTATTTCCTCTCCTTTTTCCTCTTCAAAACTCATCTACACCTTAGCAAAAGTATGGACTGATTGATACCTTTAATATCATCCAATTATTCTTCTAAAGACTATCTTATATCATCATACTATTCCATCATTCTCTCCTTTCTTGAGATGTCTTCACAAGCTTTATCAAAGAGATAATTATCCTCTTGTTCAAATGCATTTTATTTCATTGGAATTACATCATCACCATATTCAACTTCAAATGTCCACTAAGACCCTTGTCTTGGCTATATACTAGTGCTTCCAAGCATACTCTTCCATACTTTCTCTTCTCTTACAAATATCTCACTCAATAGATCACTACTATCAAATCACAATCAATTTTCTTACCTTTAATTTATCTTGTTCTTATTCAAAACATATTTTCATCATCATGGATTTCACATTCATTCATTTTTATCTCCTTATTAACTTTATCTATCCAAAATTTATTTTTCACAGCTTTGGGCTGGTACTTGTACATTGTTTCACTTGTTCTCTTTGATATACAAACTGATTACTGCTCTTGAGCATCTCCTTCATTCCTCTTTTCTTCATTCCTTAACTTATAGTATTTTTTATACTTTATCTCTAATATTTCCTTCATGCCTTATACCTTTTATTTTCCCAAATTTCCTTCTTAGATAGCTACTTGATTGGATTTTGTGTTCTTCATTTCATCTTATGGTTACTCAAGCCACTTTGACACAATATATCCATGATTTTTTGAAAGTTTTGAGAGTATAACTTTGCTATTATTTATCCCAACCTATATATTAGCATCACTTTTCTCATATACACAATCAAAATCAAGACTTAAACATTCATTTACCTCCTTAAAGGACTGTTTCATGATCATATTTGTCCTCATGCCGTCATTGCTTGTAATCATCTCATTCTTATGATATTCCTCTCTTTCTTATGATATAATGATTTCTAAGGCATCATGGAAATCTAACTCATCTTATATTTATTAATTTACATGCTAATAATATTCAATCTCCTTCTTTTTGGCTTCTATAACTTGTTCTCTTCCTCTATCATACTCATTCAACTTGGTGGGTGCTTTGCTTCTCCCAACCCTTTCAAATTTCAAGACCTTATCCTTGACCTTCTCCATGAGGTTATCCATACATACATACATACATACACTTAAACATAATGTTAGAGTATAAAAAAGAGACCAAAATTTATTTATGAGTGCCTCCTTCATGGACACTCTCTTCTCCTTTTTACTTCCTTTCTCAAGTGCTTCTCTTGGCACTTCTTTCTCTGTGATCTCCTCAATGAGAACCCTTTTCATAACTTATATTTCATGTTGCTCACTTGGAAACTCTTTAATATTCAAGCATATATAGGATATTCTCTCTTTATTCTTCTCTTTTCCTCCTAATGTAACTAATCTTTGCTTGTTCATGAGTAGCCTTATAGGTCACTTGACCCTCTTTTTCATGTCCTATCCAGACCATTGGTTTATTGTTTCTACATGAGATTCATTATGAGTTATATCATGTCAAATCTTTATCTCAACTCGTATATTATATTATCTATCTCATTTTATTCATTTATTTATCTTCTCTTTATGTTTTATTTAACCTTTCCATATTTATAATTTCCTTCTTCAGCCTTACCTTGCATCTTATTTCTCATTACCATATTCATTTCACTTTCTTTTATTTGCTTGGGTCTCACTTGGACCTATCTTACTTATCAATTTGCATAGTTTCTCACTTGGAACTCACTTAGGTATCCAATGACTAAATTTTCTTAGGTTCCACACATGGGTCACCACCCTTCTCCCTCTTAATAAGCCTTAATAGGCTACACCTATACGTGTTGCATATTGCAAGACTTCTCAACAAATTGACAAATTTTTTGATATAAAAAATTAAAGACAATAAATAAATTCAAATGTACCTTTTATTGTTGTCTATCTTCTCCTCTAATCAATATCTTCAAGATCTAACAACAATTAATGTAGATCCTAGGCTTGCATACCTTTCTCAGTTGTCTACCTCACTCCAATTCTTCCTTTAGATCCTTTTGACTCATCTCTAATGAGTTGAAATTGATTGTACTTATTATCTAATTTTTTGAATTGTTTATAGTTGTCATCTTATCACTAGACTATTAAGCCTCTTTATAGGCATAACCATCTTAATTTTTAAAGGACCATCTTATTAATCAACATTATTTGTAATCTATTTCATTTGTTAGAATCTATATACTCCTTCACATACTTAATTCATCACTCTCCCTTGGACTTAATCTCTTAGACTAGAAATATCCATGAATTATTTTATGTTTATACTCCACACAAGAATCATTGATCATTAGTTCACTTTCTTACTTGAAATTCACTCACTATCTTCATATAGGCTATGTCACCATATAACTCCTTAAGGCTCCATCACTTTAATTATTATTTAAAATGCTTCTACCACTTTTTTGTATCATCCCTAAATTTTATTCACCTTTTATAACCTGTGTCAACCTACTTTGAAGGCTCATTCCCTCATGAATACAATTTATACTCACTTTGTCATTCCTTGTAGCCCTATTTTTGGGTAAACCTCCTTATTTGGAATGATCCACATGTGATCTAGGATAATAAACATAGATTCAAGTACCCATTAGGCTCTTACTTATCTATATAAAGTTTCATGAACCTTCAATCAAGTTAAGTATACTTATTCAAACAAATCATTTTCCTATTAGACCTTAATTAGGTCTCTAAGACTGAGTTTTTTTACTCTCACCACCACTACACATGAAAAAACCACCAAAAATATTTTATTAACCTTTAGGACACTAGTACCTGTAGAGTAAAAAATACTCTACATTTTATTTTGATTTTCAGTTGCGCACTACAAAATTTTGTCCCCTCACATTTTGGTTCAAGAAAATGAAGTTTTGACTCAGAGCATGGGCTCAAATTTATTTTCACCTCATTTTTGTCTAAGTGTCAAAATCAAGCAGAAGCTGACAAGTGTCATTGGCTGAGGCATCTTTCATAATTTCTAGAAGTTGGTCGGGGTGTGCCACGTGTCTCATAGTAACTCAATGGAGTGCAACAAGTGTCAATATCTGCATCTCATGTTTATTATACGTCTCAAAAGCCTCTTTTCAATATGCTTTTCTAAAATCATCAAAAGATGCCATGTATCCTGATCTGAAGAAAGTGGAAGTTGCCACATGTCAACATCTGAATTATCTTCACTTAGTTTCATTGATAAGTAATGACTGTGGTGGGTCCCGAGTTCTATTTTTGAGGCAAGCAAAAGCTGACAAGTGTCACCATCTGTGTAAATATGAAATGAGGCTCAAATGTTTCTATAGTATAGATAGAGTGACATAGAGACCAACAAGTCTCACCTTCTGTAGAATTCTCAAAGGGTAGCTAAAAGCAGTGGAGACTGCCATATGTCCCTAGCTAAAGATGCACAAAAATCACCACCTGTCCCTATCCCCTTTTTGAAGTTGCTAGGGTGAGAAATGCTATGGGTCTTATTTTATGTTAAGTTGTTAAAGTTTTAAAGAAGCAGATTATGACAGGTGTCAAAGGCGGAACACTACTGAGCAAAAACACAAAAAGAGTATAAGTTACGCAAAAAGTGTCATGTGCCTTCGGTAAGTGCTGCAGAACATGCCAAGTGTCATTTACAGTGCCTCCTGAATAATAAGAGGGTTTTGAAGTAGAGAGAAGGAATCGACCAAGTGTCCTCTCTCATTTAAAAGTGGGAAGTGTCTTGGGTATCTATTCGGCCAATGAAATTGTAGGAAGATAGAACATTTCAGATCTAAGAAATGACACTTCCAATTCAGTTAGAGTTTAGTTAGGCTGTTAGATTGGGAATGTGGAGACAATCTAGAGCTAATTCAATGCTATAAATAGGGGTACAGAGATCATTAGAAGGGGGATCAGAAGATAGAGAGAATTTTCTGCAAGAGATTATTGTCAAGGGGTTTTAAATGTGATCAGGGATATCATTTGCCTTTGTTCTATTTTCTTGAGTTAGAAAGTTTATGTAACTGTGCATGTTTTTGTGCCTTTTATGTGACTGGAGAATTAATAACAAAATTGAGTTTTTGTGCCTTTTTTGTGTCACTGCAAAATTAGTCTATGTTGTGAGCCTCTATTTTTATTGTTTTCTATCTTTTACATTGATCATGCCTTGTTCGCTCTTTAATGTAATTGAATCTTACATATAGCTTCACTAGTGCTTAAGGGTTGAATTAAATTCAGGTGCATCACCATAGTTAGAGTTTCTTTAGTTGCACTTGTGTTTCTGTTTAATTCCTATCCCTTTGCCCATTATGCCCTTGATATAAAGAAGAGCCAACTTCTTTAAAATATGGAGGTTGTTTCAGGTTGCAAGTCCCACATTCCTAAAACTTCCCATTATTGGTGTTAGAAATAGCGTAATTTTAATCATCAAATTTTTTTGTCATGCCTGGTGGGACAATATCTTAAAGTTTCTTTCAAGACTGTATGAACTAGAGAGCTACAAGGAGTTAGAGTTGTGGACCAGTGACAAGATCTCAATTTGCTGTAAATCTAGGTATTCTTTTTCTACCTTTGATAACTAGTCTGAGATGAAGAGTCAATCATTTTATACCAATACCAAGAGTAAATATGGGAGCTCCTATACCCTGAAAGAATTATGCAAGTTGGAACACTGGCAGTCCTTTGATCCTACCAATACCACTAGCCACTTGGGACCCTATTCTAGTTAATGCCTTGAAGGCTCTGCCCAAATTCAGTGGACAAGATTTTAAAACACCTGAGGAACATTTGTAAGATGTGTTTGATGTCTGTGCCATACATGTTGTCACACATCAGAATGTGGCTATAAGATTATTAGCAACTTTTTTTAAAGGAAAGGCTCTGGAATGGTACCGATCCTTGAATCCAAACACAATATCTACATGAGATCAACTTGGAGATCTTTTCTTTGAAATATTTGAAGAAAAGGGTGATAAATCTTCTCTGTTGCAACAATTGATTACTATTCAAAGAGCACCACAATAAGTAATGATTGACTTCAATTCAAGATTTCAAAAGACCTGGGAAATGATTTCTGCTACAGGTAGACCATTATAGGTATGGCTATAGTGTTTTGTCTTAAGGCTTTAAATTCAGATATATCTGTTATGATTTAGTCACTTGGAGGTCAAACTCTGCCAGAGGCTTATGACTATGCAGTCAAAAGCTGAAAATAATTTAATAGATGCTAGAAAGTTGACCTCAAGGCCTCCCATGCCCATGTTTCTAGAAATTACGTTGCCATTACCTCAAGAAGCCCCTAATTCCAAAGCCCCACCTGTGTCTATGTATAAATATCCTCAACCACCTACTAAATAACTTGTCCCTACTCAGTCATCTGAGATGGATGATATCAAGAATATCTTAAGGACATTTTCTAATGAGTTGATTAACATAAAGAGACAACAGAACCCTTACCCCAGACCTCAATATCAAGGATATCAAGGAAATAAATTTCTGTCATAGCCAAACCAATATCAGGGTCATCAAAGGCAAAATAACCCTCAGCTAGCAAATCAATTAGTGGCAGTCCCTACACCCTCACAGATTGTTCCCCCCAATTCAAATAGAGAAATTGTTCAAGGGAAAAAAATTATGCAGACAGCACCAATGCCTAGTGTTTTCTTTGTAATAATGCTCATACACCTAGAGATTGTCCCATGGGTAATCTACAACAAAAGGTAGCAGAGCAAAGAAGAATGGATGGACAATTTGTCAGTACTTCAGATGCGCAAACTTATTAGTCTCCTGATATGCAAAATTTAGTCTTGATGGCTCAGATGCAAGGGATGCCTTTACAAGAAGAATAAGAAATAGCCCCTGAACATGCTCTATTTTTATGGGTTGAAGATGAAGAATCAGTATTCTTGAATGAAGCTTTTGCTTCCAAGAAACTAGTGGTGCAATCAGACTACTATACTAGATCAAAGAGAAGAATGATGGAAAACTGAAGTTGAAAATAGTCAAGTTATGGAGAATCCTCTATTTCAAGGTCAACGAAACACAACTGTCAGACAAGAAGTGCCTCAACCAATGCAAAACCAAGTGATTCTTATACAAGTTCAAGAAAAAGCAAGGTATCCTTATTTTCCAAGAACTCAAGCATTAGGACCAATGAATGTGGTGGAATAGTTGAAGAGGACTCTAGCACAAGTATCAATATGGGACATACTAGCTATTCTTGAACAAAATACGATGTTACAAGAATCTCTACAAGGCCAAGCAATGCCTAAACATAATGGCACCAAAGAAGGACTTGATAATAAAGAAAAACTCAAGGACACAGTTGCTTTGAAGACAACAGCCTTTGTGAACAATGTAGTAGAGGTAAGTAAATCCAAATTAGAGCCTTTCTATTTGACTCTGATAGTTGGAAACAAACTCCTGCATAATACATTGATAGATTCAGGGGCTAGTACTATAGTAATGCCTAAGCAAATAGCTGATGCTTTAAAAATAAAGTATGAACCACTTACTAAAGGAGTTATGCAGCTAGATGGCAAATCAGTACAAATAATAGGGAGAATTAAACAACTCCCATTGCAATTATATACTTGTCCCAATATAATTGTCAATCAAGATGTAGTAGTCATAGATATACCTCCTATTTTTGGTTTATGTTTATCCAGAGACTTTACAGCCAAAATAGGAGGATATATGTCCCTTGATTGGTCTCACCTCATCCTAAGAACCAAATATGGTTCAAAGATGAAAATTCTATCTAAACCACTATCAAAAGATCACATCACTAATGAACCAACATCAAAATTAGAGGCAAATCATGCTATGTTGAATAAAGAAGAAAGGGTTTTTGTTGAAGAGTTGGGTGAATGGACAAAACATGACCAAGAAGAAGAAAATAACCATTTGTTAGCTATGATGCATAGTGGTCCATATGGAAATTATGACTCTACTAGTCTGGGTACTTATGTAATTTTTGATGAAGATCATGTAATCCCAAATGTTTTAAGGGAAGAGACACCAACTATTCAAGAATTTGAAAAAGATTCAAAAATCTAGACCTTAAATTTTGATGGGGCTAGAAGTAAAAGTGGTGCTGGAGCAGGAATTTGTCTTGTTGCTCCAAATGGGAAGAAAATTTTGAGAGCTATTCATTTTTAATTTACTTGTACCAATAATGATGCTGAATATGAATCCTTAGTTCATGGGCTCATTTTAGCCAAGAAAAAGGGAATAAAGAATTTAATAGTAAAAGGAGATTTAGAATTAGTGGTGAAGCAAATTAGGGAAAAGGAAATAGCCAAAAATATAAGGATGAGATCCTATAGACACAAAATTTGGGACTTAATAGAAGATTTTGAATCTTTCAATATTGAAGTAGTTCCAAGAATCCAAAATTTTGAAGCTAATAGGATGGCACAGATTGGCTCGTAGTTTGATCTAGTAACTAGCCTATTAGTTAACAATGAGTCAGTAAAAGTTATTGTAAGGCCAACTATTCTAGACAATGATGAGAATTGGCAAGTATTTGAGAATGATCCTCAAGTACTCTCATTCTTGAAACAATCTAGGGAATTCGCCGATCAATTGCAACCAAAGATCGAAGAGGCATATGGGGATCAAATTATACAATTAAAGAATAATAAGCTTTCCAAAGGCTTAATCACTTTAGAAGACCTTTTTGATCCAGAAGATGTAGGCCTAGAGAAGAAAAGGTTTTAGGTAAACAAAGCAGATTATTCTAAAATAGAGGTGAGTGAAGGGAGAAAATTAAAAATTGAAAATTCTACAAATCAAGAGGAAAGAGAAAGACTAACTGACTTGTGCAAAAGATATGACAGAGTCATAGCCTAGAGCTATGAAGATCTTCATGGATATAATAGAGATATCATTCAGCACACAATAGAGCTGACTGAAGGATCAAAGCCAGTCAGATGGAAGAAGAGGCTAGTAAATCCAAGGATTTAATCTCTAATGGTAGATGAGTTGAAAAAAATTTAGATTCCAAAATAATTTTTCCAATCAAGCACTCAACTTGGGTATCAAATCTAGTACCAGTCAAGAAAAAGAATGGTGACATAAGACTCTGTGTAGACTTCAGAGACTTGAATAGAGCATCTCTGAAAGATCACTATCCCTTGCCATCTATGGAACAAATTTTATAGATTGTCGCTAGATCAGAGAGATTTTCATTACTAGATGGTTTCTCTAGATATAATCAGATTTGGTTGGCTGATGAAGACCAATACAAGACTACTTTTACTACCAAATGGGGAACATTTGCATATGCTAAGATGCCATTTGGCCTATCAAATGTTGGAGTCACTTTTCAAAGAGCTATGGATGTAGCATTTGGGGAACTTATAAATAAAATCATCTTGATTTATCTTGATGATCTTACTATTTTTTCAAAGAATGTTGTTGATCATTTAGAATCTGTGTTTAAGAAATGTCAAGAATTTGGAATATCCTTAAACCCTAAGAAATGTATCTTTGTTGTCCCTCAAGGCAAATTATTGGCACATATAGTATCTAAAGAAGGAGTCTTCATAGACCTAGAAAGAGTGGCAACTATAATGAACTTACCTCTTCCAATAAATAAAAAAGCAATTCAATCTTTCTTGGGGAAGATTAATTTCATCAGTCGGTTCATATCTGACTTTGCCAGCTTAGTAAGACCAGTGACACTCTTGTTGAAAAAAGACCTGATTTTAAAGTGGACTACGGAAGGAAGGCAAGCCTTCGAAGAGGTCAAGAAAGCTATCTCCACAACCCTAGTACTTAGAAACCCAGACTTTTCTAAGCCTTTTGTAATGTATGTCTATGGAGGAGAGCTCAATATTGTTGCTATCCTAACACAAAAAGATGATAGATAGGAGGGAGAGCATCTAATAGCCTTTTTCTTAAGGACTCTTAGGGAATATGAAACTAGATACAATTTTGTTGAAAAGCAAGCATATGCTATGGTAAAAGCCCTCAAGAAATCTAGGCATATAGTATCAGGAAGTAAGATTTTGATACTTGTGGCTCACCCAAGTGTTAGAGAATACATTATGGAGGGTGAAATTACTGAAAAAAGGGTAAACTGGATAATAAAGATTCTTGAATATGATGTAGAGGTAAAACCCACTAAGTTAGTCAGAGGTAGGGGGTTATGCCAATACATGACTCAAGAGCTTGAAAAGATGATACTTGTGGAAACAGATTCAGAAATAGAAAAAGAAATTGTATTGAGGATGCAAGAGGTTGATCAGAACTCCTGGGTCACAAACAAGATTCATTTTATGAAATATGGGATTTACCTAAAAGAACTCCCTCAAAATAAGAAGAGATACTATAGGATGCAAGGAATCCATTTTGATTTAATTGAACAAGTTCTTTTCAGAAGAAATTTTGATGGCAAACTTTTAAGATGCGTAGAGAAGGATGAGGCTAAGAAAATACTGCATGAAATGCATCATGGAGTCTCAGGTGGAAATTTTTCTACAAAGACCACAGCCATAAAGATAAGTGAGGTAGGTTATTTTTGGCCTACTTTACTTACAGACTGTTATCAACTAGTTAAAAAATGTCAATCTTGTCAATATTATGTGGTGATGAGAAGGAATGCATAAATGCCTCTCAGTCCTATAATTGTTGATGAACCTTTTGCTCAATGGGGTCTTGACTTTATTAGAATGATAAATCTAGTGTCTAGTATGGGTCATAAATGGATTTTAACTGCCACAGATTATTTCACTAGATGGACTGAGGCAGTGCCACTTAAAGAAGCAACAAAAAATGTGATCCTAGACTTTCTAGGGAGTATCACTACTTGTTTTGGGGCTCCTCACACCATAATTTCAGATAATGCTAAAGCATTTTTAGGGTCTAAATTATCTAACTTTGCATTAAAGCATGGAATATATCTAAAAAATTCTTCTAATTATTACCCTCAGGGTAATGGTTTGGCAGAACCAACTAATAAGAACCTGATTAGACTCATCAAGAGAATAGGGGCTGATCATCACAAAGAATGGCATAAAGTGCTGAATATAGCACTATGGGTTGATAGAATTACACCTAAGCAGGTGACAAAAATGTCCCCATATGAACTGGTCTATGGCAAGCCTTCCGTAATACATCTAAGCTTGGAAATTCCTGCTCTCCAACTAATAAAATAGATTGAAATTGAAGAAAATGGCCTCATGCAGGTTAGACTTGCTGAACTTTTGGAAGTTCAAGAAAAGAGAGATGCGACACGTGATTCATTAATTAAGCATCCGAAAATAATTAAATACTGCTTTGATAAAAGGACTTCAAATCCTCATTTTGAAGTAGGCTCAATTGTTTTGAAATGGGATGCAAGGGCCGCCAAGCCGGGTCAACATACTAAATTTGAAGCATTATGGACTGGCCCATATAAAATTTGTGCATGTAAATAGAAGAATTCATTTGAGCTGGAAATAATGGAAGGTGAACTTGAAGAGATTCTTGTGAATGGGATCTACTTGAAGCATTTCAGTTAACCTGGGTCTCTAATGTATTATAGTTAAATAGTTTTCCTTTCTCGGTTGCTTTGTTTTCCCATTTTTTCTTTCCTGCTCTTTCTTTTAAATAAGTGTTCTTTAAACTCGTAACTATAGCTCAGAGCCTTTTCAAAAAATTTAAAACTCCTGATAAAATATCTCTCAAATCTTAAATCCCCCAAGGTACCTTGCGCAGCCACTTGCATGACGTGTCTAACTCGATGTTCCATGAAGATTTAGTAATATTTGCTAATGGTTATCTGGGTTTAATGCCATTTTGAGACTTGATGGGTCAGTAAATACTTCATAACAAGAGTTAAAGCTTACAAGTTTCTCAAACATTCCTGCATCTGCTAAAAAAACCCTGCTACTTGCATTTTTAGCTCATATCAAATCTGCTTAAGTGAATGTGCTTCCTTATTGCAAAAGCTTCATACCTATTACTGTAGTTCACTATTTTCAAAGAATAGATATAGATATGGAGGGAGCACAGTCTTCACAACAAGGGTCTGAGATTTATGAATCCCTTGATAAGTTTCTTACGAGAAAATCATATGCTTTAGCTCCTGTGTAACCATTAAAGACCTACCCATAGACCAGAGTCCCTAAAGTTGGTCAAGCAAGTGACCCAACAAAGGTAAAAGATTATGCAAATGGAATCATGGACTTGATTCTTCAAAGAACTAGTAGTAAAACTCTCAGAGAAGGGGCACATCAAAAGTGTCTTTAGAGGGCCAAGGTGGGACAATATGAGACATTTGAAATGAGGATATGGACTTCCCAACTAGCACAATTCATTGTCCTAGGTGTGCATCCATGCCCTAATTTGGTCAAAATATGCACCAAATTATTTCATGCACCTTCAAGTACCATACAATAGGGTCCATTTATAGTGCAAATTACACCAAAGGCTATCAGAGATATGTTGGCCCTATACAACGATAAGACATCCACATTTCCCACCATTGCCAAGATGTAGAAAATGTGGGCAAACATCAATACTCAATTGAAGTTTTTAAAAATAGAGCTGTAATTAAGTGATGATGATACTACAGTGTTGACACTGCCAACCGCAAGAGCACAATTTGCCCAAGCTAGTCAAGATGCACTTTCCATGATGGCTTTCATTTTCAGAATGAAAGATGATATAACCATTTATGAAGAACAAATGGCTATCCTCTTTAGATTGAAAATTGTTGACAAGACTCAGGAGTATCGGCTTGATTTCTCTGAGTAGATTGCATATTCAACGGTGGAACAACTTGCCCAGTTCAGATCTAAATGGATTTTTAGGTATTCCTCTTATTTGTTCCACCTTATGTTGTATCAAAACTCTGGCATACTTTCCCAACACATGCATGTAAACATGTATGACCCAAGCTTCGGTCTACATAGGACCACTCTTGTGTCTACATGGACACATATTTTGTCCAAAACTAGCGACCCATATGAATTCTAGGAACTTTTTGTTGCCCCTATTTTTTGTCATCTGAGCCCAAAACTAGTTATAAATAGACTATTTCCAAGTGTATTAAACCTTATGACCAATTGCCCTATCCCTTGTGATTATTTTTTTGGATCCCATCACACTATTATTAGAGTCCATGGTTTTTGTGGGGAACTAGTGTTGCTACCTAAGATTTTGACCCTTAGGTTAGCATTCTTAGAGGTCACCAAGTAGGCGTCTATGGTAGATAATGAATATCATTCTAGAAAGAGGAAGAGGAAAATATATGATGTCCCATGGATGACAAACAACATGGTACTGGAGGCCAGAGATGCCGAGATTGTGTTCCTTAGAAAGCTAGCCTTCTTGGGTTTCCTTTTAATTGAAGATAAATGGGTATAAGACCTAAATGGTTTCATAGCTTCATGGATCATGAATAATAGGGTTGCTTCCAGAATTTCACATGAGGGCCACCCCTTTTGGGAAAATATAAAAAATCCTAGGGAATATATTCCTGAATTCTATGTTGAATTGACAAATTTGCCTCTTCAAAAAAATAGACCATGGAAAATTTTTTATGTTAAGCAAAGGGATTTTGATCCTAAAATTAGAATGACTTTTGGTTTATGAAGAGGCTTAAATAATAAAGACTGGAACGCTAAAAAAATAGAAGCCTATTGGAAATATAGGCAAGAGATTTGTGAGACAACCCACTCTTTTGGAAATGTGGATTCAGATGAGAAATGGGAGGAACTCTAAGATGAATGTCATTTGTCTCCTATGTCTAGCCCTAATACAAGAAATTTTCAGACATAAGGTAGAGAGCTAGAATTCAGAGTAGAGTCCAGTCAAACATTGCAATCCCTAGTGCAAACTTCAGCAGTAGTCGTTGTAACTATTTGGCCCTAATCTCTTAGTACCATAAAAAAACAAAAGGGTGTGGTATCTTCACCACCAAAAGCTTCTCCATCAGTGTCAGTCCTTGAGATTCCCAGTTCTACACAAGCACCACTAGTAATAGTGGTAAGTATTGAAGAGAAGGGAGCACAACCAGAAGAAGAAACACCAAGGAGACATAAAAGGCTGAGGTTCCAACTTGATTTGGAGGAGAGGGTAGAACCCTCAAAACACCAATCACAGAGTACTTTGGTTGCTCCTCAGGTAAGTATTGTTTCTCCTTCTTCTTCTCAATCTCTCTCTTCCTCTTTAGGGGTGATGATTCCATCTGGCCTAATGACATCACCTACACCTCTGCTATGTCCATTTATTATTTTTCCCTGTCTATCCAAACTCAGGCCATATCATTACCTCACTTTTCCCCTTCTATCCCCAAGAAAGTACCTCCTCAAACTCCCCTTAGTCAACAATTGGTTATTCCATATGGCTTGCCACAAGGTTATACTTTTGTGGGTGGGCACATTGCCTCTCCTTCTACCTTCCAAACTCAAGCAGATGCTGCTAAGAAGGTGAGGGAAGCCCAAAGGGATAAAAAGAGGATCAAAGAGAATAAAGCCTTGGCGATACCACATCTGAGGTCAAAATTTGACCCAATCTAGCAACAAATGATGGTGACCCATTCTTCACCAAATATAGTCAAGCCAAATGAGTAGATACAACTAGAGGATTACACATTGAATGTAGTGGAAATAGATATGTCCCTATTCAGACCACAAGATAGGGTTGAGCTTCTAAATGAATCCACTACTGCAATAGCTGAAGATTATTTGAAAATATCAAGGAAGCTACAGAAGATGGACGCTGATCTATCCAAAGAGAAGGCAAACTATAGTAGTTTGACCATAAAGATCAATACTAAGAATATTGCAATAGAGAGTCTTAATAAATAGTTGCAAGATACTATTTCTCTTCAGACCCACTAGGCTATCAAGCCCAAAATGATTATTTGAAAGTAGGGCTAATGCAGGTAAAGGATGTAGTGACAACCTTAAGGTGGGAAAAGGTAGCATTCCAGGAAAAATGTGAGGAAAGCCTATTATAGGTTACTCAACTTCAACAAAAGCTGTTGAATGAGCAGAATAATACCACGGCTATTAAGGCCCAACTTCAAGCCGAGAAACAAAGGGAAAAATAATTGACACTTGAATTGGTTAATAAGCCAAGGAATGTAGGGGTGTTAAATCTGGTGAAGGAGCTTTATGAATCAATATGGAAAAGAATCTCTGCAGAGATTATTTAGGTCAAACCTTCTCTAACCTTTCTGCTAAATGCACAAAAATTATGTGAAAAGGTGGAGACTTCAATTGAAGACACTCTGTCTACTATTTCTGGGAGAGTATTGGACTCTGAAATGCTACTACAAAAGCTATATGATGAAAATGATGGAATGTTGTTAGCATCAAGGATTAATGACAAAATGGTCGCTGCTAAACGAGTGAATGAGGTTCTCAATTGCAATTCCATCGCAATCAATTACAGAGAGCTTTTAGATGTGATGAAAGAAGGAATCAATGAAATGAAACAACACATTAAAGACTTAGTGTAATTAGGTCTTCCTTCCCCTTTTCTTGATGACAACACTGTGTTGATGATTGAAGAAATTAAACCTTTGTTGTTAGCCAGACAGAATGATCAGGTAGTTTTTCAAGATTTAAAGGATGATTCATCAGTACCTGAAGTAGAATCCATTTTGATTCCTATTTCCTAGCTCGAATTTAGATTGAAGGCTACAGTTCAGATTTTGTAAAATTTTTCACACAAAGATATTATCAATCTTGATTTAGCCTTTCATGAATTACAAAATAAGTAGTGACTATCTGATGATGAGTGGTCTACCTATCAGACAGCCCTACTGAAGCTGTGATTTTTTATCACATTTTGATCATGTGAGAGTTGTGGATTCTTTTTGAGCAGACTCAAATGTCCTTGGGGTTGCCAATAACTGTAGAGTAAACAATACTCTACATTTTATTTTGATTTTTAGTTGCGCAGTGCAAAATTTTGTCCCCGCACATTTTGGTTGGAGACAAAAAAGTTTTGACTTAGAGCGCGGGCTTGAATTTATTTTTGCCTCATTTTTGTCTAAGTGTTGAAATCAAGCAGAAGCTGACAAGTGTCATCAGCTGAGGCATCTTTCATACTTTCTATAAGTTGGTCAGGACGTGCCACGTGTCTCATAGTAACTTAGTGGAGCGCAACAAGTGTCGACATCCACATCTCATGTTTCTTATATGTCTCAAAATCCTCTTTTCAATATGATTTTATAAAATCATTAGAAGATGCCACGTATCTTGAGTTGAATAAAGTGGAAGCCACCACATGTCAACATCTGAATTATCTTCACTTAGTTTCATTGATAAGTAAAGACTGTGGTGGGTCTCAGGTTCTATTTTTGAGGCAAGCAGAAGCTAACAAGTGTCACCATCCATGTAAATATGAAATGAGGCATGAATGTTTCTATAGTATAGATAGAGTGACATGGAGACTAACAAGTGTCACCTTCTACAAAATTCTCAGAGGGTAGCTAAAAGTAGTGGAGACCGCCACATGTCCCTAGCTAAAGATGTGCGGAAAGCACCACCTGTCCCTGTCCCCTTTTTGAAGTTGCTAGGGTGAGAAATGTTGTGGGTCTTATTTTTTATTAAGTTGTTAAATTTTTGAAGAAGTAGATTGTGACAGGTGTCAAAGGCAGAACACTCCTGAGCAAAGACACAAAAAGAGTATAAGTTACATGGAAAGTGTCGTGTGCCTTTGGTAATTCCTGCGAAACATGCCAAGTGTCATTTTTTAGTGCCTCTTGAATAATAAGAGGGTTTTCAAGTAGAGAGAAGGAATTGGCCAAGTGCCCTCTCTCATTTAAAAGTGGGAAGCGTCTTGGGTATCTATGTCAGCCAATGAAATTGTAGGAAGATAGAAAGTTTTAGATCTAAGAAATATCCTGTGTTAGACACTTCCAGTTTAGTTAGAGTTTAGTTAGGCCATTAGATTGCAAATGTGTAGACAATCTAGAGCTAATTCAATGCTATAAATAGGGGTGTAGAGATCATTAGAGGGGGGATAAGAAGATAGAGAGAATTTTTTGCAAGAGATTATTGTCAAGAGTTTTTAGATTTTTTTAGTTGTGATCAGGGATATCATTTGCCTTTGTTCTATTTTCTTGAGTTAGAAAGTTTATGTAACTATGCATGTTTCTATGCCTTTTATGTGACTAGATAATTAATAAGAAAATTGAGTTTTGTGCCTTTGTTGATATTTTTCTGTGTCACTGCAAAATTAGTCTAAGTTGTGAGCCTCTGTTTCTATTGTTTTCTATCTTTTACATTGATCATGCCTTGTTCGCTCTTTAATGTAATTGAATCTTACATATAGATTCACTGTGCTTAAGGGTTGAATTAAATTTAGGTGCATCACCATAGTTATAGTTTCTTTAGTTGCATTTGTGTTTCTATTTAATTCCTATCCCTTTTCCCATTATACCCTTGATATAAAGAAGAGCCAGCTTCTTTAAAATCTAGAGGTTGTTTCAAGATGCAAGTCCCACATTATTGAAACTTCCCATTGTTGGTGTTATAAATAGCATAATACATGTGAAATTTAGGGCTCTGAAACATTTTATAGGCATGAAAACCAAAAGTTGGCTAATAAACCCTAAGCTAGGTCTAAACACAAGCCAAGAGGTAAAATAATAGGTTATGATGAATAATAAAGGGCTTAAATGATTAAAAATAGATTAATAATGTATTTTAAATCATGATACAACTATATTCATTCAATTCAAGCTCACCAACATCACCAAATGACTCAAATCCCTCCTTGTATTGCTTGACTGGGCACTAAGGACAGTCTACAGGACTATGTTATAGACTTTTATAAAGGGATGAGTTTAAAGTGAAATAATATATTAATAATACCTAGACAAATTAATTCACACAAAAAAAACCTTATACCAACATCATAAAACTTTATGTTCTTTTCTTGTTCAAAAATGTTTTTCTTCACCATTTACACATGATTGTCTAACATGTAATTAAGGGTACATGAAGAATTATGAAGTTTGATGTTTATAAGATATTTTAGGAATTTATACATGTTATTGATAATTAAAATTAGTATTATAAACTTAATTGTAGCATACAATATTATTTATTATCCTCAAGGTTATAAAAATGAGTTGTAAGACTCCTTACTTTCCTAGTATAAAGATTGTGATAGGGATTGGGCTCTCTCTTTCACATGTATAAAGATGATATCATTAAATTTAAATTAAATAATAAATAAACATATATTTAAGTACACTTACTAAAATTACAATTATATTCAAACATTCTTTAAATCTTTCTTCATTCCAAAATCCAATCATACACATAGAATTTTTGAGCATAGGCAGAGTTTATTTTCTTTGAGGTATGTTTTTATTTTTATTGGACATATCTCCTTAAATAATTATGTACATATCTCCTAAATATATATATTATACTCCTTCCACTCATCCCACATGAATTTTCAATCTTTCTTATATATAAAACTCTTAATAAACTCTCTACAATAGAATGATCTCACATTGCATAATAGTTACCTCTTTATATGCTTCTTGATTTTTCACGACCCATTTAGGAATTGGGCATAGAAATGCCTTAAAAAAACCTTTAAATTAATTTTTAAAAACACACTTTTGTCTATTAAATTCATACTATACTCAAATTTCCGTTCTATGCCTAGGTCTAAGATTCAATTTTCAAATATCTACTTTTGGAGGGAAAACTCTAAATTTTTACAAACACACCATACCATGACTTATTAAGACTCTGAAACATATAGTGGGCCCTAAAGGATCCCTCAAACACATATAATATTCAAAATGGTCAACTATGAACCTTAATACATTTTTATATTATTAACAACTTGAGATGCTCTGCATCATGACCCAAGTCTTAAGAAACCAAATAATGTTTGAAGATAAACAATTCTTAGTTTTATTAGTACAAATCATGAAATAATAGGCGGATGATTTTTTTTAAACCAATGTGAGCATAAAGGAAAAATATCAAGGAAAAAATATAGGCCACTTTAATGATATCAAATCTAAATAGTTATCAAATCCATGTGAACATTCATCTTATAAACTCAGTTTACATCAACAAATAACCCAATACAGGGTCTGACTACATACTCTTAATCAAGGTTCGCTGTTTCATCTATCTGAGAGTAAATATATGTTATATAAATATTATGCTTTACTTTAATCACATTATAAAGATATTAACACAATATTTACTTGAAAAACAAGACATTAACTAATTAATCAATCATCAATAAGTCATGAGTAACTTCAAGTAGCCCAATAGGGGCCTATATAACCATTTTGGAAAACATAGGGTTCTTTTCTATCTTAATCTCTTTAAGATTCTTAAAACATCTAAAACATTTCAATCAAATTTTACAACCATTTTCAATATTGTACTTTCATTCATCAAACATGTATTCATCAACAAAACAATCAACAACAAGATGATCAATGACCTTCAATAGAGGTTTGTTTTCCTTCCTTTTCAAAATAGGGGTTTCAACATTCCCCTTCATAACATAAAATCATAATTACATTAATTCATCTCCTTTTATTTGAATGGAATCTTCTCCTATGATCTAAAACTAACTTCTAACTCCTACAAAAGTGCATAACTGAATCGTGCCTTCTTTTCCCATGTAGAGGTTTGTTAATTACATAACATTTTCTTAATTTGCACACAATATGATATGTTTAGATCCTAACTATAGTCTAATGACCTTTTATATTGTTTACAACCTCTAGGCATGCATATACATCTACCACCTTCCTAAATTTTTCAAAAATTCCTTTTAAAAAGTTCAACTACATTAAAATTTTCAAATAGTGTTTTTGGAGGGAAAACCTATCATTTGAATTCTATGAACTTTGAGATAAACTAGACATTACCTATGGACTTCAACTGACCTATAGAAACTATGAAACATTTATAGACCAAGATAGGGATAAAAATGAATCAAATTTGGGGTCATCATGGGATGCCCCTGCATCACATAGGTAGAAATCAATCAATGTTTAGATTTGAACTTGTCAAGGATAATTATGAACTCAACTTTAGAAAAATAGGCTTTCTTAAACAAACAACAAGCTAGACAAAGATGAATGACATAACTATACTTGGTATAAATACAAAAATCACATGTTGCTTTGGTTTTGAAATTGAAATTTAGACATAAGGTAACAAGTCTTTGAAATGATTAAAGCAGTGTAATGATGTTATCATGATCTAAAGATGTAATCAATGGTTTTGTTTCATGACATAAAGGCAAAAAGGTTTTAAATGAATTGGGTAGTGTAATGACACCCTTTTTAATAAAATGACAAACACACACAAAGGTTGATAAAAATACTAAGGCACATGTATGATGTCAAATGGCTAGCATAATACCTCCTTAAACAAAGGAGTGATGTAAAAAATAAGACTAATTTTTGGATGTGGTGTGATAAACAAAAATAGATAGTTTGACTCAAGACCATGCAAGAAAAGATTAAATGACATAAACACCTAAGTTTAACATAATAAATTTTAAAATTGATAAGGTTGCATAGTACTATTGAATTCCATCAACATGATTACTCTTGGGAGGATTTTAAGTGTTAATAAAAAAATAAAAGTGCATGAAAAGTAGGGTTTTTTGGCCCTCTATTCTCCCAAAAAAATTTACTATGATATGGAACTTTAGGATGCTCACCCTGCATTGACAATATGTTTGTGGTAAGTGGTGTTGTTATAATCTATCAATTTTTGTGTGTTTCTAGATGGTCTCAAGTGTGGATAACACAAGAGATGAAATAATGTTAATTTAATTTGAATCAATTGATTTGTTGTGAAAAGGTATTATCCTTTTCATGACCATTACATCTTTCACTTTCTAAGTGTAGTGCAATGTCTGAGTTGCCCATATAGTTTGAGGTAGTATCTTACTAACAGAGCTTGTTTAACTACTCAAACAAGCATCCCAATAAGTTGATTGTATACACTACCATGGAGTGGGGTTGAGATTATTCTAGGAGATGAATTCCTAGGTCAAAGATTCCCTATATAACCTATGAGGGAGAAGCGAGCAACCACCCACAAGCCAAAGTGCATAAAAATAAAGATACGTGAAAAGACTTTATGGCCATTTTAGGATCACCCAAATTGTAAGGATTTGAGCAAGTACCTAGAAAATTTATTTTCATGCATTTGGATAAGGCACCAAATTTTAAAAATGATCACTTTTGGTCACCCAACTTCCATAAAGGGGATGGGGGGAGAGCATGCATGCAACACTCATTTTACTAAAAAATAAATAATTTCAATAAACAAGCGCGAAAAATAAAAATCTTAAGAGTGTTTATCTAATGTGAGAGTTTATTTTAAGGCACCAAAATGAAGTATGAATGAGTTTTTGAGCCCCTTGGTATTTATTTTTGAAAACTTTAAACAAAACAAAAACAACTTATGTGAGAATGTTTTAAACACCAAATTTAGATGTTCATTTTGCAACTTAAAGTGTTTATAAGTGTTTTCTCTTGGCCTTTGGGTCCTACAAAAGATGTTAGGGTTTTTAATTATTTCCTGGAAAAATGATATTCCTGAAAGTTAGCTCAATAAGACATAAAAATTAATATTAAAATATGAAAACCTGTAAGCAATAATTTAAAATCCTAAAAATAAAATCGAACACACAAAACATAAAAACCAACCATCAGTGTTTTGATCATAACTTATAAAATATACACCTATTTGTCATGTAATTTTTAAATATTATTAATAGGGCTAAGCCACACCTTTTTGAAAAAATTTAGAGAAAAATAGTGAATGAAAAACTGTTATTAACTCTGTACCCACTATTTTTCAATAGAAAAATAGAAAACAAAAATGATAGTTACTAAAATGATCATAAATGCTAAAATATAGAGAGTTTTATTTTGAAAGTTTTAGATAATATTAATAAAATTCTTATATATATTCTTAAAAAAATTAGAAAAAAAATTAAATACATAAAAATTTATTAATTCTTTATGGGTCATTTTTATTTTAGCAAAACAAAAATAAAATTAAAATTAAAAATGAAGAACAAAACAACTTTGTGAAGTGTGCACTCATGAAGAGTCCCACTAGGCGTGACATTATGTGAACATAGAAACACAAGAAGGAAGGTTAGTACAGTGTTATTTCAAGTAACACAAACTTAAATAAACACACTAACACTTACACTCCTAACCTAGAATTTAGGGAGAGGTTAGTAACAAAAGACAAATAAAAACACAACTAAAATGTAAAAGACAACAAATCCTCTACCTTCCTTGGGAGATATAAATGCATTTTTGAGTGGCTTGATTGGCTTATCCATCAGGAAATATTTGTAAATGAAGCTTGATTGGATTATTCTATCCTTGCAACATTGGCTTTGATGTTGCTTGGCTTAAGATTTGGGCATTATAACACTATTGGCATGAGGTTTATGGAATAATTACTCCATAATAACTCTATAATATCCAAGCTTAGAAATGAAGAGGTATGGCCTTGAATTTATAGGTATCATAACTAAATCTAACCCCAAAGAGGTTAGGTTTATAATTAACCTTGGTTGAGTCAGTCTAACTCTGAGTTGAGTTAGGCTAACTCTGGGTTCAGTTAAAGATAATCATGAGGGCCATGTGAGAGACATGGGTCAAAATGGTTATGTCTCCTAACCAATTCCTGATATTTTACAAGTGAATTTACAACTCATATAAGATATTTTTGGTTGAATTTATGAATTTTCAAAAATATAAATTTATTAATTATCCATGATCCACTGGCTACTTATCATGAGAGTTGAGGAATATATTTAATTAGTGAATTTAGAAAATTATAAATTATAAAATCTATGGATTTTAGAGATTTATGTGATATCATGATGATGTCATCAAATTTGGATTTATAAATTTATAAAAATAAAAATTTACTAATTAGTCATGGAATTTTCAACTATGCATTTAATTGGGTTTAATCAATTAAGTAATTTTGATCAAATTAATTGCCTTTTCTAAATTTATGTAATGTTTTCCCTCACCTTTGGTCAAAAACATCAATTTTATAGGTCATAATTTAAATAGGGATGAATCCGTGAGAGGTTATTATTGCATACAAGCTAGTATCCAAAATAGGGATTGATCTAACCAACATTTTAGGTGACAATTTGGGTGATGGTTCTACCCCAATTGGTGGAAGAAATTCTGGGATCCCAATGGAAGTGTCTTAAATTTCAATTTTAATAGTGTAGTCTAAAAATAGTAAGTTTCTAAAAATAGTAATTTCTTGAATTCTATAATGTTGTAAATCATAGAAGTCAAACCACTTCATCTCCCTTGAGATTAGTGACCTTCCACATCCTCCTCCTACCTTCAAAGTATGTATAAAAATAGATGTAGTCCAAAAAGGCAATCAAACATCTCTTCTCAGAGATAGGCATATGTTTGAATCTACAAATTTTATCAATAAAACATCTCTTCTCAGAGATAGCATTATTACAATTGTGTTATTCTTGTTTCTTGAATTATCTTTCAACCAAAGCTCTTGAGTTTTGGATAAGGGATGCCTTAACATAATTTTGAGCATTGATGAAAGATGCATAGTTGGGATGTTTAGTGATTCCTAGGCTTAATTTATAGTGTTTGGTAAAAATCTATTTAAAGTCTAGTCAGAGGCCAGTTATGGACAAAATTGGGTGTTTACAGGAACCAATTGGAATGAAACTTGATAAGAATTGAGAAGGCTAAAAATAAAAAATAGGGAGTTAAAATTATATCTTGAAGAGTCAAAGAAGCAATAGGAAAAAGTAGAGTCTACCCTTCAAATAGTTTGTGAATTAAGAAAGATTATTTTGGCATGTAGAAGGTCATCTATAACATATAGTCTCTTCTTAAAATAATAATTCCATAGGTGGTAGGTAATAATAATTTTTTTTGGCCTACCTCATGATGTGAAGGAAGATCACTTTAGATTTTGAAAGTTATGTCCAACACCATTTTGATGAAGCACTAGTAGCATGTGATAAATGATGGGACACATTGAAAATTCCTTTGAAAAGAATGGAAATAATATCCCCCATAAATCTTTGATGGAGTTTTTGAAGGGATAGGGTTTTTGTTTAGATAATTTCAAAAGTCACACATATGAGAGACAAATAATGGATTGGCATGAGGTATAGGCCACCACTCATTCTCCATCTCATGATACAACACCTCAGTCTAGTGAGTAGTTTGAGAGATGAAGCGTGATGATCCTTAGTTTTGTTATGTTTTCTCATATTTTTTTCCCATAATTTCTTAGTTGTGCTTTATGTTTTTAATCATTTCCTACAAGACTTATGCCATATATAACTATACTTTACTATAGAATTTTAGTTCATGTATATTTGAATAGTTAACATTTTTGTTATGAAAATTAAGTACGTGATATTTTATCTTTTGCTATGTGGTGTTTTTCTCATAATATGGTTTAGAGGATGTTTGAAGCAGTAGGTACATACATGGAAACATTCAAGAACCATCTTGTAGTAGTGGATAAAAATCATGAAAACATCTTGTAGCCACCATGTAACCAAAGCCAATAGAAAGTAGAATTTGATCCATAGACCTAACCGACCCACAAGAAGTCATAATAACATTGTAACAAATCAAAAAAGTCAAGAAAAGGTCACAACAATCAAACTTGTCCTATAGTTGTTTCATGTTTCCATGTGACAAACGGCTCAAGCAAGAGGACATATTCTTCTAACTAATTTTTCTACTTTGTAATCTATTTTATTTTTCAAAAAGATAATCTCCCTTGCTATATATAAAGGATATTAGGATTGAGATAGATATAGATAGTGGAATATAGAGAATTGATATAGAACAAAGTTAAAGCTATTATATTGTGTAAGCTATCACTTTTGTAATTTCATGTAGTAGTAATTGCTACATTTGTTTAATATGAACAAATATTTTTGATTTCAATATAACATGTTGAAAGGAAAGGTTGAAGCACAAGTTGGATGAAATAAGGGCCCCCTTTTGAAGCCTTGCTGCAACAACCTAACCTATTAGTCTAGTTAGTATTCTATTTAATATATTTATGCATTTGAGTATTCATTTCTATTATGTCATTTTAGATTGATTTATTAATTGCTTCAAGAAGCGTTAATAATTGTAATTAGTGTGATTATGATTTATTTGAGTGATTCAATTTATGCAATTTACTTCAATCTAGATTTTATCATCTAAGAATACAATTGGTATAAGGTCAAATTAGAAGGTTGAGTGTGCACATACAGTGCCACCATCATATCAAGTTTATGTCCCTGGGTTGACAAATTAAATAAAGTAGAAGATGCTAGTCTATGGTAACTCTCTTTATCTTTAAAAAATAAGAGAAGTATATTTGATTAGGTGTTTTCTACTCATCATTTTTGGTGCCATTATTATGGAAGGGTGTCACACACTTTTAATCTTCAATCTCGATCACAATTATTTCTAGATGTTTAATTCTTTCATAGTTTTGATAAGAATACTATTTTTATAGGTTGAAAATTCCTTTTTTTTTATATAGTTTAAATTTCATTTATGCAAGTAGAATAGAAAGAAATTTCAAAACCCCCATTATACCAACCTTCTGTAGGTAGGGTGGGTAAAATAAGTTTAAAAAAAAGTGGTTGACGTACATGCACAGAGAAAGGGATCATCTAGGAAATTTCCTACCTAAAGCATCAACTATTGCTACAAGAACAAAATTACATCTTGCAGCAACTCAAGAAGACAAAGAAATTCCTAATGAGCACCCACAATTGTCAATAGAAGAAGAAGAAAAGGAAGAATTCTTGGCCAGATCGGTAGCTTCCAGGTTACCAATAAGAAGAATATTCATGGGGGATCACCAAGAAGAAAATAATGATACTAAGTCCACTACCTTCAAATTTTCCATCTGTACCCCTAAAAAAAAAACACCCATGAAGAATATTACTCACTCTGCCCTCCCTACTTTTAGAGGGAAAGCATCTAAAGATTCAGACACATTTTTTTTGAGTTTGACATCTTATGCCACAGCTATGATTATAATTAGGATGCTCATAAACTCAAACTATTTTCAGTAACACTCAAAGATGTAGCACTTAGATGTTTCATGGGACTTGGGAAGGAAACCATTACTACCTACGAAGGAATGAAGGACAATTTTTTTTCTAATTATCAAAATTACTATAAGGGTAGAAATCATAGGAGAGATGACATTTTTCAAATGTCACAAGTTGATGATGAATCACTGGAAGAATATATGGAGAGATTTATGTTTAGTCTAAAAAAATCCAAGTAGACTACAATGGATCAAGAATCCATCAAGCTAATATTTATGGAAGGAATTAAAGATGATTGTCTAGAGGCACTAAAATTAAATTTTGGTGGGGATTTTTACACAATAGCCTTCAAAAAATTGATGATTCTATGCAAAAAATAATCTAGATCAACCATGAATAAGAGTAGGGGCAAAACCCTTCCCACAACATCTGTAGCTAGACTATCTAAAGGTGAAATCAAAAACTTGTTGTAGGATATGAAGTAGGACATCATCAACCATCTCTCTATTCAACTTGACACATTGCATACATAGAGGAAACAAGAAGAAAATGAAAAATCCTTGACTAATTATTACCCCAAATTTAGGAAGAAAAAGGTAGAATGTGTTGTCCCCCAAAAATATCACTCATTTTTGGGACAACATTTGAACTATTTTGGTCCTATAGACCAAAATCCTCTCTTCCCCTTTCAAAAAAATTTCTGAGCATTCAGGTTCATTTTTCAAGCTTTCCAGGAATCTACAGACTCTACAGGCTTGAATCTATGGACTCTACAGGCTTGAATTTATGAACTCTGTAGGCTTGAATCTATGAACTCTGCAGGCATGCTCAAATCTACAGACTCTCAAGGTTGGTTTTTATGGACTCTGTAGGAAAGAAATGGGTTCAACACAGCCAAATAGTGAAGAATGAATCGATTGGACCATTGAACCATTGAACCAAAGTTGGTTCAATCGGTAGGTTCAAGGGGCTGCCCCAAAGCCAAAGAGGCAAGTGCCCTTGCGGAGGGCAGGCAACATTGGTTTGAAGGTCAAAGAAAAGATAGAATTCCTTCAAATTTGTTCAAAAGCCCAAAAGGAATAATTCTTTTAGACTTTTTGTCTGATGGAAATGATTAAGTGAAGAAGGCCAAAGGAATTCACTTGAGAAGACAAAAGCCTAAAGTAAAGACAAAAGCTTGAAGTAAAGACAAAAGCTTGATGGAAAGCAAAAGCCTAGTGGAAGAAATAACGAAGGAAAGAAACCAACAAAAGTCCATTGAAGGAAATAAATCCCGAAGGCTGCTCGAAGGATCCCAAAGGGTAGGTACCCTTGCAGGAGGCTCTCCCCGAAGGAAGTAAACCATTTTTCAAGGCCCCGAAGGGCAGGTCCCCTCTGGGAAAGTGTAGACACCGAAATCATGTCTATCCCTTGGTCATCCTCCCCCTTGGTCTCCTTGGTCCACCCCCTAAACATTCATAACCCACACACTTATTAATTTAAAATAAATTAACTATTTTAAATTAATAACCCCCTTGACACATCACCCATGCCTCCCTCACCCCATGCCAAATCTTAATTACTTAAACCCCATCTAACCTCTCGTGCTCATTTAATCTGCCTTGGACCATTTTTCAATGACAGTTAGACCTGGTAGTTGGAAGAACAGGCAAAAATGCTAAAAATAGCCTCTTTTCCCATTCTTCAGCCACCACCATCGGTCATTATTTGGTCGACTTCGGTGGTTTTGCCAGCGTCGGTTCCTTTAAGACTACATTTTTGCTTCTGTTGCCAACCCCCCTCCGCGAACATGAATTCTCTTGCTCCAGACTTCAAGCTTTCTCACTCTTCGACTTCTTGCAGGTATCAACATTTCAATAGCACTCTCCAGACTTAGAGGTTTTGCTCTAGTCATTCTACACCAGATTGAAGGTTGCACGACACCTCCATCATCAGCCACAACGAAAACAGGCCTCCTGCACCTCTGCCTCTCCACCCACAGCTAAGTATTTGCATTGGTCTTATTCTACTATCTTTTTAAATACATTAGTAATCAGCTTACTACACATTTCCAAGCATTCTTGATGCAACCCAGTCTGTTCTTTCTGGAGAGGCTGAAAAGCCTTCTCTCACCCTTGTCTCTCTTTTTTCCCCTGTTATCCATTCAGTCCCTTTTCAGCCACACTCTCTGTCCTGTTGACCCAGAACTGGCCATTAAAACTCCCACAGACACCCCAAACCACTTTGCTAACCATAAACAGCCCTAAAACTCATCCAAAGCCTTATTTCCATGACCGACACCAGCCACCAGGCCCATTTCCCCTACCGACGTTGGCAGACTAACCGATGTCGGAGAACTTAACCAACTGACACCGATATAACCATCGACGCCAGCAATTATGGAAGATAGATTGCCACATACAGGTACGCATTTGTTTCTATTTCTTTTGTTCAGTCTTTTATCATTTCCTTTTCTAGCAACATTATGTTCTTTATCACTTAGTGGACTGTCATCCTTCCAAGAAGTCTTTGCACTTCTAGGATCAAGCATTGCTTGGCAGTCCACCACCTATCTATCTAACAGTCTTCTTGTTTGAGTCTCTTTCTTCTATAGGTGTCATCCTCCACAGCCAAAGAGGAGTCCCTACAATGTCTGGATAACGGTCACAGACCTCATCTGGGTATCATCTAACCCTAGACCATTATCTTAGTTTCTTATTTCTTTTGAATGTAGAAAAGCGAAAATAGTTAGAAACATTCTAGCACGCCCGGTGGGACCCTAGGAATTTTCCTTGGGTTTATACTTTTTCATCTAAAAACAAACATTTTCATATAGGTGCATTAGGTCTCTTCTTGCACTCTTTTCTTCTATCTCTTCTGAAAGACACCATTAACAAAGCTAAAAATAATCCTTCTTTTTCTCTCTTTCTTGCATCTTAGAGTAGTAAATCTCATACTGTTCAACCTTTTCTCCACTTGTCTGCATCTGAACACACATTTCAATTTGGGCTTAAAATCTATTGCATCTCATTTTTGATTGAATGCATGTTTAGTCCACACATCTAGTAATTAAAACCGCATCATGAATTAATCGTAACACACTTATGTTGCACAACCAAACCACTTTCACAAATCAAACATCTAAACACACTTGAGACAAGGTTCGACTAGGATTTCATCACCTAGCAAATACCTTACCCTTCCTGGTAATCCTACTTGGACTTCACTACTAAGGGGAGAGCCCACTCTATTCTCTGGCAGAGTATAAACTCTAGGGGAAGTATATACTGGCTAAGCGGCCCAACTCGGCTCTGGGTTCGTGAAGTGAGGGGAGCAAGCTCCTAGCACCAGGCCACGTACGAAACCTAACACAGACATTGAGCACCAAAACTAACCTGAAACCAACCTTAGACTACTTCTTCTAGGACCCATTCTAAAATCCAACTTCCTAAACACACTCTAAGGCATAAGCCAACAAGACTCTAAAAATTTATTCTTAGGAATTTAATGTTTAGGGTCTGCTTGTCTTCATCTTCTTTTCTATTCTTATCTGGTTATTTGAGCTAGTAAGGATGTATTACCTTGCCTTGAATGGTTTTGACACGTAGTCAAACCAAGACTCTTGTTGGCCACGCGAGGTAACAACCGCTCCCACCTTCACCTTCCATAACCAGTCCTCTAATGGAGTATCATTCAGAGACCGAACGAACTCCTACCCAACCAACCCCGACTCAGCCTCCCATTGTCCTTGAGGGGGACCAAGACTTCGAAAGGTTCCTTGACCTCAATGTCAAGGCCCTTCAACACTATCTCGCATGAAGTCAAATGCGAGACTCTTTAGGCAACCCAATTTATGGGATGCCAACCTCCTTAGTCGAGATGATAGCCATATCCACAGCGTCTGTAATCCAACCCATAGACACCCAGGCCGTCGCCTCGACTAATAACCAAACCATGACTAATACTATAAGTGTGGCTTCTCCTTCTATCTTTGGGCCCACTTCCATTGAGGTTTCAACCCCCCATCAACACAGACTATTCAACAAACCTCTACCCCTTTCCAAAATCTAGTTGTCTCCATCCCGCCTACTCTCGCCCACATCAACACCAGGGTGGCCACTCATCCTTTGGCTAGTGTTTCCACAATCCAACCACCTCTGGAAACATCAAGCCTAGTCATGCCTTCTACCTTCATGACATAACCACCCCTACCTTTAACATATGTCCCAATGGCTAGTTATCAATACATTGCACCCATACAAGCACAACTGACTATGTCATATGCCCCTTCTAATCCCTTCCAAGCGCCTTACAACCTAGGGGGCACCCCACTTGCAAATTTGTTAGCTGATCTAATCAAAATGCTGATGGACAAAATGTCTAATCTTGAGACCTCAGTTTTGGGCTCAAGAAACATCCTTTCATATGACCAAATTTGTAATGAACCCATCCATCCCTCTGTCCCAATCTGGCCGTATCCCAGTCAGTGGGAACTTCCTAAGTTTACTCACTTCTAGAGTAAGGAAGACCCACAACAGCACTTACGAGCATTTAGACATGCTTGTTACCTGATAACACATGATGATGCATTACTGCTACGCACATTCCCCATGTCCCTTTCTGGTGTTGCTCTCAATTGGTACAGCTCTCTCACTAGACACTCTCTTTTCACATTCACCCAACTGACCCAACTTTTCCTTGACCACTTCTCGATCAATATCACCAAAAAGGTCTCCATCACAGACCTATACTCTATCAAACAGTTTGACAATGAATCCATAACTAATTTTGTTGCCCACTAGAGAAGCTTGATCAACCAGCTCTCCTTCTCTTTGCCTCAACCTGAACTCATCAAACTCTTTTCCCAGGCATGTGCCAAACATATCTCCTCTACCTTACGGGTCCAAACATTCTGTACCTTTGATGAAGCTTTCACGATGGCTAGGAAGCTTAAACTACGTGCTGTCGAGGAAAACAAAGTCAAATTATAGAGTAAAAACCCCAACACTAAGTCCAATGACTCTTCCTCTAAACCCTCTTCTTCTAATTCCAAATCTAAGGCATCAACAAATGCTGTAGTCATTAGACCATTGTCTTCAACAACAACCAACCAGCCTGAACCTTTCACATCAGACTACATCACCAAACAATTCCAACAATGGTATATACAGCATCAATATACTCTAATAGGAGAATCATACACATCTGTGTTGGATAAACTTGTCAAATAGGGAGTCCTCAATCTCCCCCAAATTTGACCGCCCCCTCAATTTGATCCCTCATGCACTATCCCTGCATGGTATAGGGAGAATGACTTCTACAATTATCACCGTGTCAAAGGCCATGACACAGCCAACTGTAAGACTCTCAAGAACATCATTCAAGACATGCTAGATAAAGGTGACCTCATCTTGGACAACCCAAAGTGCCACCCAATCGAAGCATAGACATCTTTAAACAACCTTTTCCCAACCATCCTCCTAGCCAAAACAACGTGCAGACCATGACTGATGAATCTCAAGAACATAATATACGCACAATCAACACGGTCTCGCCTCTCATCCCTGACCAACCTCTCTCACAGTCTCAAGAGGTTAGTCTACCCATCAGTCCATCACATGTGGATGAACCCTCTTCTCCTATTAGTTCTCCATCAACCTCTCTTATATTGGAGGATGCCTTGACCATGCCAGCACCACTAGCCCCACCATCTTCCTTTTTGCTACCGATGGAGGACCCTACCCTTTCTACTCCTCAACCACAAGTAGAAGGCACAATCATCCCTGCCTTCTATCCTCTTGAGGAGGCACATTCTTCAGTTCCTTCTCTACCAAGAGAAGAACCTGTCTCTCCACCTTCTTCGACCAAAGACGATTCAGTTATGACTCCCTCACACCTTGGGTCTGATATCGCCATACTTAATGCATTTTTGGCCCCATAACCATCCACATCTTCTGAAGGACCAAAGCCTCATCTAACATCTTCCCAACCATTCTCTCGATTGATAGAGAAACTAGGACTTCTCCATTCAAGAAAATTGTAACATCAGTCATTATGGGAGTGACTCAAAGCTCCTCATCCTGCCTGTCCCATCTCATCTCGTGCCACTGACCCTCTTGTGACAAAATCTCCAAAAGCCTCCAACAAAGACCAGACTTCCACTTCCAAACCTTCAAAACCTCAACCATCCACATTAGAACCTAAACCCTCATCTACCATATCAAAACTGATCAAATCCCTCAAAGTTCTCCCCGTCACTAACCTCACTCACCCGCAAGTGAAGGTAGACTTGAACCTTGCCTCACCCAATAGTGGTCCTCAAACCAAACCAAAGAGGATTGCTAAACTACCGTGGCAAACTCCTCCTCCACCATCATCATTACCCTCCATTTTGGGCCCTCATCCTTCTACACTAATAGGAGTGCTCCTTAATCCAACCCCTAACCAAAACAAGTTGCCTCCACTGCTTCCTTTACCTACCACAAGCCGACCACCTCTGATAACTTTGGCACCTCTCACAAAGAAAGTGTCATCTACACACCTGGCTGCACCACCAACCCAAAAGGTGGTACGGAGGCCTCCTTCAACACCTCCCAAGCAAAAGTCATCGACACCTCACGCATCAACAAGCACAGACCCTTTAGTGGGTTCATACACTTTGATATTGCACTGAATTTTACAAACCTCTAGCATAACCCTTCTGCCTATCAAGCCATTCTAACCTCTTGGGTCAAAACCTTCCTGGTTCGATGATACTAAAATTTGTCTATCTCATCACACATCGGGACATGATACCGAGAATTATTGTGCCCTCAATGTCGTCATTCACCAATACATGGAGAAAGACACCCTTCTCCTTGAGGATACTATCAACAGACCTCTGACACCTTCCCGTATCTCTCAAACCTCCTCATCCTTATCGACATCTCATCAACAGACTATGGTCCCTTCACCTCTTTCACCCCCTCTCTTCAAAATTAACGCCATCCATGTAACCACTAGGTCACAAAAGGATAAGGCAAAAGAAAAATTTGCTATTCCTTGGACCTACCCTTTCGTCAAGCCACCTCAACCACCAAAGCCCAAGATTTCCATCCTGGGTGCATCCCAACCGTCTTTAGGGGCAATCCATGACTCTATGTTAAAATAGCTTCACCAAACACCCGTGAAGATGACCTTGTATGACCTCATCCAAAGCTCACCTCAACATCGTCAAGCTCTAATCAAAGCCTTACAGGCAACGAAGGTCCAACCCAAAGACCACCAACCACTAGCTGCCCTAGTCCACTCGTTATCCCCCGTCGCCTCTATCACTTTCAGCAATTTTGAAATTCCTACCTCTAATTCAAAAGATTAGGATGCTCCTCTTTTCATCACAGCCTACGTTGATCGAACCTGTATTAAGCGAGTCATGATTGACGAAGGTGCCAGCATTAATATCATTTCTACCCATGCCTTTGATCAATTGGCCCTCCCTAAGAATTGTGTATCAAAAACTAACGTAATCCTTCGATCCTTTAATGACACCACTGCTGCCACCATTGGCACTGTCATCCTCCATATTCATGTCATCCCATGCACAGTCCCAGAGCTCTTCTACATCATCAAGGGAGAGTTCCAATATAACATGTTGCTAGGACAACCTTGGATCCGTGACATGGCTTGTGTTCCTTCTATACTGCACCGTTGTGTCAAATTTGAACACGACAGGCAAGTCCATGTCATTCCCACTGACCCACCCCCTTTCAAGACTTGTAACACGACCTATCGACCAAATGACGTTCTCATTCCTCTCAAGACACCAACCCAAACACCACCTCCATTTGTGGAAGCTTCAATTAGTATGCAAACGGCGGTCGCCCTCACATCACCTTCTCAAGCGACAACCAAGGACCCCATGGAAGATATCTTCTAATGACTTTCACTTGGAGAATATTAATTACTTACCTTAGACATGTTCCAGACTCCACAAGAGTATGGGCAACTTTATCACAGTCTAAGTTATGACCATCAGATCAGAATGGTCATCCCTTATGGTCCTCCTAACCTTTGAACAAACTTCATCTATGGGGGGCTGGATCGAGCTCCTACTGACGGGAATCCTCTCTCCTCACCTCAACCATTCACATCTGACTTCTCTTTTTTTGGCAACCCCACCTTTGCTCATACCTATCTCTATAGGTGTGCATGGAAGGATTTTGGCTTTGGGCGCTATGAACAAGGCTCCCATCAGCTCATCAAACCACCCA
This sequence comes from Torreya grandis, assembly GCA_037957365.1. Taxonomy (NCBI): domain Eukaryota; kingdom Viridiplantae; phylum Streptophyta; class Pinopsida; order Cupressales; family Taxaceae; genus Torreya; species Torreya grandis. The sequence continues at coordinate 810,739 of JARHVA010006620.1, read as the reverse complement.
ATGACAATAATGCCAAAAAAAAATATGGTCTGGGTTTCCAAGAACCCACCAAAGCCTCTGCAGACCCTTGTCCCAAACCCATCATAGACCAATCTTCACCCAGCTCGCCTATTCTCCCATCTTCACCTACGGAGTCGGTGGTTTCCATCCCTCCTAGTTTTTTCAATACCTAAATGCCATTCGCTTGGAACCCCTAACCTATCAACCAGGTGGGGTACCCAGGTCTCTCCTTCTCATCTTCTCTCCACCTCATTTATCCAACCCATTAATCATCCGCATTAGGTGTTAGACATTCTCCCTACCACAAAATGACTAGGGGGAGTTCGACTTTATACCGACTATCATAACCTCGACCAAACATTGACCAAGCATCACCCAACTCCTTAATCATCTTCACATACAAACTTCAATCAACGTGACCAATATGGAATGGAGTAAATGAGGCAAATTTTCTCCTAATTGGCTCAGACCTTACATCATCACGCATAAGTATGGATCAGGGACTTATCATCTGTCTTCTCTCGAAGGCTGACCAGAACCTAAGCCTCTTAATGCCTTGCATCTGTGACCATTCTACTGTTAGTCAAGTACTCATTCACTTGACATTTAACTTGAGCTCATCCCTTGAGTAACCCCTGTTATCATAATCCTTATTCCTTTCAACCTTATTTCACTAAAACAAACCCTATGTAACCCTTTTATAAAGTAGGCATGCTTTGTCCTAATAAAAGGGAGTCCTTAACCTTCTATAGTCTTGTATATGACTCAAAATTTTGTAAAAAATAAATTGATGTCAAAATATCCAAGGTCATAAACTCTAAATGTAGACTGCTCCCTCGAAGGACAGCTGTATCATCATTACTGTAGCTAATAGACTACTCCCTTGAAGGACAGCTATTTAAAGCCCTCAAACAAACATATAAATCAAAAATATAGACCACTCCCTCGAAGGATGGCTATGCCTAAACTCTTGCTACAAATAGCACTCTCTTAAAAGTTTCCCGCATCGATCAGCTTCACAAATGACCACAACAACAAAATGACATCCCTATCTAGACTTCCCACATTGATCAGTCTGCTCAAAAAAAAAAAAAGGTCATGGACTTGGCTTGTAGTCGTCTCAGGGTCTCCTATAACAAGGGGTAAAGTTATCCATACTAAAAAGGGTTCCCCTCTCCTCACATATCACATCACCTATTCAAGGGACTTAAAGCTCATTTTAATGTCAAAGTGATTCGCTTACTTCTCTAACACAACCAATGGTCAACGACGTAATGCATGAATGGGGCTTTTGTTTCTAAAAACCCCCTACATATGCTATCATTATGGTTCTTGTCAATGAAAGGGCACAATGCCTTTCACTTCCTTCATACCTTTGGTCACCTTCAACCAAATCATTTTCCAACCAAACCAAACTAACCAAACCTTTTTTGACCACTAACGTTCTCATAACCTATTCACACTAGTTTTTATGGAAACCAATACACATGGAAACTATCAACCACACAATTTATGTCCAGCATAAACCATTACTTGCTGAAGCATAAATAGACTCATTTCATTTTTAGCATACATCCATCACCTAAAATGGACAATTGCTAGGGATGAAAAACCCTGACCAATGTTACAAACTACACCATTGCACCATATAGAAAAGGCTGTAACATCATCTTACCCCTCATCATTTCAAGCATGTACCATCAGACATATGGGACGTGCTAAATCGTTTTCATGACCACACCAAACACATCAACCACTTTGACCCTTCCTTCCTTCTTTGGGAGAACTACATTGGCTTGAGGCCCTAACAACAGGGGCTATGTAGGTAGCACTCAGATGACATGACATTTTTTGGGGTTAGCTCAGCCACATCCATTTGTTCATCTACTTGATGGACAAACCATTTAACCTTTCACCATGACTTCACCATGATCTAGACCCAATCCATAACCAACCCTCTTCCTCCCTTTTAGGGAGAACTACATTGGCCTGAGGCCCTAACAACAGGGGCTATGTAGGCAACACTCAGTTGACATGGGGTCTTTTGAGGTTAGCTCAGCCATTCCTTTGTCCATCTTTGACCAATGACCTTGGAGATCGTGACTATCTCCTCAGACCATGACCACTTCCAAGACAACTTTGCCTTGGTTGTTTTTGCCCTTGCTACCTCACCACTAGTTAGCAAATTTTCCCCAACCCCCACAAGTATTGGATCATGCTCTAGTTGATCCCCACTACTTGTGGCCTTTTTCATGTTTTCTAAGAGCACTTCCTGAGCCTGGGATACTTGGAACATGATGACCATTGGAGCTACAGCTTGGATCAAATAACCCAATCAGTTATGACTAAATGTTGGGGCCTGGTTATTTGGATTTTAGCACTCCTTGACCTTTGACTATGACAATTTGACTTACCTATCGTGTGGTGTGGCATACACGCAATCCCACTCTTTGCAACGTTCACACCCTAACCTTCACCCTTTCCATCCACTCTCTGTCAAATCGACACTCGATCTCAGGTTCCCTTCCCTCAACTCTCACTTTGAGGGGGGAACACCTCATCCCATACTTGGGGCAACCAACTCCTATTTTTGTCTTGCAATTCATCAAGAACAACTAACAAGACAAAAATGGGCAAATGTAGACACCGAAATTGTGTCTATCCCTTGGTCATCCTCCCCCTTGGCCTCCTTGGTCCACCCCCTAAACATTCCTAACCCACACACTTATTAATTTAAAATAAATTAACTATTTTAAATTAATAACCCCCTTGACACATCACCCATGCCTCCCTCACCCCATGCCAAATCTTAATTACTTAAACCCCATCTAACCTCTCGTGCTCATTTAATCCGCCTTGGACCGTTTTCTAATGACAGTTAGACTTGGCAGTTAGAAGAATGGGCAAAAAGGCTAAAAATAGCCTCTTTTCCCATTCTTCAGCCATTGATGTCGATCATTATTCAGCTGACATCGGTGGTTTTGCCAGCATCGGTTCCTTTAAGACTACATTTTTGCTTTTGTTGCCAGCCCCCCTCCACAAACGTGAATTCTCTTACTCTAGACTTCAAGCTTTCTCACTCTTTGACTTCTTACAGGTATCAGCATTTCAAAAACACTCTTCAGACTCAGAGGTTTTGCTCCAGTCATTCTACACCAGATTGAAGGTTGCACGACACCTCCAGCATCAGCCACAACGGAATCAGGCCTCCTGCACCTCTGCCTCTCCACCCACAGCTAAGTATTTGTATTGGTCTTATTTTACTATCTTTTTAAATACATTAGCAATCAACTTACTACACATTTCCAAGCATTCTTGACACAACCCAGTCTATTCTTCCCAGAGAGGCTGAAAATCCTTCTCTCACCCTTATCTCTCTTTTTGCCCCTGTTATCCATTTAGTCCCTTTTTAGCCACATTCTCTGTCCTGTTGACCTAGAACTGGCCACTAAAACTCCCACAGACAACCCAAACCACTTTGCTAACCATAAACAACCCTAAAACTCATCCAAAGCCTTATTGCCCTGACTGACGCTGGCCACCAGGCCCATTTCCCCTACCGACGTCGACAGACTAACCGACGTCGGAAAACTTAACCAATCGATGCCGGTAGAACCACCGACACCAGTGACTGTAGAAGACAGATTACCACATACAGGTACACATTTGTTTCTATTTTTTTTGTTCAGTCTTTTATCATTTCCTTTTCTAGCAACAGTCTATTCTTTATCACTCAGTGGACTGTCATCCTTTCAAGAAGTCTTTGCACTTCTGGGATCAAGCATTGCTTGGCAGTCCACCACCTATCTATCTAACAGTCTTCTTGTTTGAGTCTCTTTCTTCTACAGGTGTCATCCTCCATAGCCAAAGAGGAGTCCCTACAATGTCTGGATAATGGTGCATAGACCTCATCCATGTATCATCTAACCCTAGACCATTATCTTAGTTTCTTATTTCTTTTGAATGTGGAAAAGTGAAAACAATTAGAAACAAAAAGATCAAATGACAAAGCTAAAGGAATTGCCAAAGAAAGTGATGGGCCCACAGATGTCAAATTTGTGGCAATAAAATAACCATTGATCTTTGAAGGCTTGAGCACAGACCCAAATGCATTTGAAGGCCAAAATGCCAAAGGGGAGAACTGCTGAGAGGAGTGTAAAGAGCCAGTAAAGCTAGGAATGTAGCCCTGAGAGCTTAAATTCTAGGAAGAGATAAACCTGGAAAAGACAAAAGTAGAAAGAGGGAAAAGCCCAAAATATTTGCACAGAAGTAATTTTAGTAGGTGGAACATTCCACTAAGTAGATATTTTGGCCTACAAACATTGAAGGCTCCACCTGTTTGTCTCACTTGGAGTAAAGGCAAAATGGACAGCTATACAAATGTCAGAAGGGATAGACTAGATGATCCAAACTCGAGAGAAGACATATGGGATGAAATGACATGCTATAGTTAAGATAGCTGCCCTATTTTCAATGCAGTCCTTTGACAAACTTAGAAATGCATTCAAGGCATTAAATGCACAGCATGGGCCATTCTATGGAAAACAAGCACCTAAGTCTTTCTTGGAGCGCTATAATTGTAATCTCTCATTTTTTACAAGGGAGATCTTCCCCTTGCCGGAAGTGAAACTCTACCCAAATTGAAAGGCATTACTGAGACTTTGAGCTTAGATTGTAATTCATATTTATTTGATTGAATGAAAAAGCAAGTTACTTGCAGGCTTTGTGCTGTTATAGCTTGTGCTACTTTAGGAGATTATTCTTATGTTTGTCTTCTGAAAGCATTCTTGTTTATTTGATTTAACAAGCAGAACTAGTGGAGGTGATCAGGAAGGTGCCCTGAAGGCCCACTATGGAGAGACTTTGTGCCCCCATAAGTACCTTCAGTGTGTTTGCATTTTCCTTTCCTATGTAAAGAGCCTTGGGATGACTTTGTGCCCCCATTGTTCTTCATGTCTTTCTCTTTTGGGTTGTTGGTCACTCAACACCCCTGTTATTGGTTACTTGCTACCAAAAAGAGTCCTACTATTTGCAAGAACAAGCACTTTTGAAAGAAGAGAACTACCTTTTATTGCCTCACCAGGATTTCTACTATTTAGGAAGGAATCTGGCTCTTGGTTGAAAGTTGCTTTTGAAAGAAGAGAAGCACCTTCCCCATCACCCAGTATTTCTCCTCTATTTGTCAACATCATCTCTGAAAGAAGAGAGATGGATGGTTTGTCCTACCCCCTGTGTCTTATTTTTTTGCATATATATATATATATATATATATATAGCCTCCTACATCTCTTGCATATCTATAGGGAACCTCCCCTTGATGAGAGGAGAGATTTGTCTCTTGCTGATGTAGTAAACCTGCACATCTATCCAACTGATCTCCCTATGCTATGGTAATAGGAACTATTTTGGTCACTAGTTAGCTGGCCAACAAAATATTCACCCAACAATTTTTAGCGACTCCGCTGGGGACTTGAACAAGTAGTCCCTACCCTTATCCATTAAAGAGTCTGGTGACTCCCATATGGGTCTTACCCATTATCAATTTATAGCCTTACCATTTTCATCCATCTCCATTATATTATCTGGTTTACAAAACCAAAACTACTGGGAAAGAAAGCACAGTTTGAAGCCTCAATCTTTAAGCTGAAGCAGGGCAAGTTTCTTTTCCATTTTTGTCTTATAATTTGGCAACTCCACTCAGATGTGTTATCCCTATTTTTCATAATCCAATCATGGCAGTTCAGGGCCCTTTTGTTAACTCATTTGGCCCACTTAATCTAACTCCACCCCTGCATGAGCTACCACGCAGTTCAAGAAAGAATTTTCCCAAATTCTTTGGTGATGGAAGAGTCCACCTTGATGAACACATTGTAGCCTTCACCATAGCCTGTGGTGTGATAGGGGTGGAATTTGAAGACGTAGCAGTTGGGTTTTTTGTGGAGACACTACAAGGTGCTGCTACAGACTAGTTCTACCATCTGCAAGCCAGATCAATAACTGGATGGGACACTATCAAAGCTAAATTTGAAGCAAGATTCAAACCTACAGAAGATGCTCATGCTTTGCTAGCCTAACTTACATAGATGAAGAAGGAACCTCATGAGCCCATGAGGTATTTTATTTCAAAATTTGACAAGTTGAGAAACAGGGTTCCCGCAGTTGCTCAGCCCACACCCGAGAACCTCAAATGCTTCTTCATAAACTCACAACTACCTGAAGTGAGTTTTCTGCTAAGACATGCTGGCTGCATAGATCTTGAAGCTACTCAAGACTTAGCCACTGAGTTAGAAGATGACCTTATCTTGGCTGGAAAGATAAGAAGGGATTCAAACGGAGGCACATCTTCCTCATCTTTTGATAACTCACCTGCAGCCACCACTGATCCAATGGTGCAGAAGCTAGCAAATAAAGTGTTGGCCCTCAAAAGACAAATGGGACAAGGGATGTCATCTGCTCCTTCATATAGAGATGTACCAAGGAGGACATTCCCTAATTAGGCACATCAAGGGCAACCCAATTGTCTTCTTCCCCCATAGAGGAACCTTGCCATTAAAGTACCTCCAGCCAACTCAGTAATTGGATATTTGGAAATAGAGCATGATTTCTCTTTCCAACCTAAGTTTAATCAAGAAAATGATGTTGACCTCTTCATGAAATATCAAGAAGAGTTAGCTGGCAACTCCATCATTGGTTTCCTAGATTACTAGGATGAACCAAGAAGTGAAGGTGATACAGATGAGGGACCATATGCTGTGTTCACCCAGTCTTAGAACTAGTCAGCTCAGTAAGCTGATAAAGGAAAAATAGAGAAGTGACCTCAGCCAACAATTTCAATTACTGAATGTGGAACCACTCTATCTTTCTAGCCAAAGGACTTGGTGGTTGCTAAATAAGTAAGTATCCCAAATAGTTTTGCAACTTCAACTTTAAATTCGTAGGCCAGTCTTCCCACCCCTCTCAAAAACCAAAAGGATGAACTCCCATCCTTTGTGCCTAGTCCAATTCAGTCATTTGACATAACTGATCATGTCAAAAAGACCAAAAGTCAAATGACTGAATTTGAAGTCCTGCAATCCAACCCTAATCAGTTGGACAAGTTGGTACAAGATGTCAAGACCCAAATGTCGGCCCCTGAAGCTCAAGTTTTTTTTGAGTTTTCAGGCAGGGGTGATTACTTCTTGACCACAGAGGACGTCCATGATCTTGGAGATGAAAGTCTAGTAGGTGGTGATCCAAGAATTGATTTAAACCAGACATCAAAAGGATTGGTAGGGCACAGTATAAATGAAAAAGGGCCTTCCATCTCTAATGAAGAGAAATCTGACAGAAGATCCATTTCTGATGATGTTTGGATCTGGGATATGGATGGCAGTAATTCCTCTACAGGTGTTGGGGCCAAGTTGGTGTTGATATCTCCTAAGGGGGATATTCTTCCTTCTTTACATGAGTTGCAGTTCAGCAACACCAATAACACTGCTGAGTATGAATCTTTGTACTCAAGTGGGGAGTTACTCAAGATAAAGGAGATGTCGAGCTAGTGGTCTGCCAAGCATCTGAAAGGGACAATCAAGACATATGCTGGATTGAACTATCAGAACAATAAATTATGGTAATAGACGAACTTGCTGCCCATCAGAATCAAAAAAAGGGACTCTGTAGGAGAACCAAGATTCATGGTTCTCAGACTAGAAAGCAAGTCTTGCCAAGGGGTAGCAAGAGAAGAGAACCAAGAGGAAGACACAGGAGATTGAATTCCTGGTGGAGAGTTCCATTTGCCCATCACCAATTCTGGGGGTAAAATGGCTTCTTGCTAGTTTATCAGGATAAAAGGCCATTTTCACTGCCTCTCAAGGGGCAACATCTGAGGTACTTCAATTCTTGAAGTACCAAATAAATTCACCTATACATTTGTATATTTGTAAAGTCTTTGTTCTGTTTTGTGCTTTTCATTTTCATTTTTGTCGCCTTTCTTTTTGGGTAGCATGACTCCATAGCCCAATGGCACACTTCAAGGCACTAGAGATTCTGGTTTCTACTCCCCTCAACTATTCCAATTTCTCATCTGAAGGAAGTTCCCCAACTAGAGCCAGCTGTTGTCCCCCAAAAATATCACTCATTTTTGGGATAACATTTGAACTATTTTGGTCCTACAGGCCAAAATCCTCTCTTCCCCTTTCAAAAATTGTTCTAAGAATTCAAGTTCACTTTTCAAGCTTTCCAGGAATCTACAGACTCTGCAGGCTTGAATCTATAGACTCTGCAGGATTAAATCTATGAACTCTGTAGGCTTGAATCTATGAACTCTATAAGCAGGCTCAAATCTATGGACTCTCAAGGTTGGTTTCTGTAGACTCTACAAGAAAGAAATAGGTTGAACACTTAGCCAAATAATGAAGAATGAATCGATTGGACCATTGAACCAAAGTTGGTTCAATCGGTAGGTTTAAGGGGCTGCCCCAAAGCCAAAGAGGCAAGCACCCTTGCGGAGGGCAGGCAACATTAGTTTGAAGGTCAAAGAAAAGATAAAATTCCTTCAGATTTGTTCAAAGGCCCAAAAGGAACAATTCTTTTAGACTTTTTGTTCGATGGAAATGATTAACTGAAGAAGGTCGAAGGAATTCACTCGGGAAGACAGAAGCCCGAAGTAAAGACAAAAGCTCAAAGTAAAGACAAAAGCCTGACGGAAAGCAAAAGCTTGGCAGAAGAAACAATGAAGGAAAGAAACCAATAAAATTCCACTGAAGGAAATAAATCCCGAAGGCCGCTCGAAGGATCCTGAAGGGTAGGTACCCTTGCGGGAGGCTCTTGCGAAAGGAAGCAGACCATTTCTCAAGGCCCCGAAGGGCAGGTCCCCTCTGGGAAAGATCAAATGACAAAGCTAAAGGAATTGCCAAAGAAAGTGATGGGCCCGTAGACATCAAATTCATGGCAATGAAATAACCATTGATCTTTGAAGGCTTGAGTGTGAACCCAAATGCATTCGAAGGCCAAAATGCCAAAGGGGAGAACTGCTAAGAGAAGGAGCGTAAATAGCCAGTAAAGCTGGAAAAGTAGCCCCGAGAGCTTAAATTCTAGGAAGAGACAAAGCTAGAAAAGATAAAATTAGAAAGAGGGAAAAGCCCAAAATATATGTGTAAAAGTAATTTTAGTAGGTGGAACAGTCCACTAAGCAGATATTTTGGCCTGCAAATATTGAAAGCTCTGCCTGTTTGTCTCACTTAGAGTAAAGGCAAAATGGACAGCTATGCAAATGTCAGAGGGGATAGACCAGATGATCTAGACTCAAGAGAAGACATATGGGATGAAATGACATGCCATATTTAAGATAGTTGCCTTGTTTTCAATGCAGTCCTTTGACAAACTTGAAAATGCATTCAAGGCATTGAATGCACAGCATGGGCTGTTCTATGGAAAACAAGCACCCAAGTCTTTCTTGGAGCGCTATATATTGTAATCTCTCATTTGTTACAAGGGAGATATTCCCCTTACCAGAAGTGAAACTCTGCCCAAATTGAAAGGCATTACTGAGACTTTGAGCTCAGATTGTAATTCATATTTCTTTGATTAAATGAGAAAGCAAGTTACTTGCAGACTTTGTGCTGTTATAGCTTGTGCTACTTTAGGATATTGTTCTTATGTCTATCTTTTAAAAGCATTCTTGTTTATTTGAATTAACAAGTAGAACTAGTGGAGGTGATCAAGAAAGTGTCCTGAAGGCCCACTGTGGAGAGACTTTGTGCCCCCATAAGTACCTTCAGTGTGTTTGCATTTTCCTTTCTTGTGTAAAGAGCCTTGGAACAACTTTGTGCCCCCATTGTTCTTCATGTCTTTCTCTCTCGGGTTGCTGGTCACTCAGCACCCCTATTATTGGTTACTTGCTACCAAAAAGAGTCCTATTGTTTGTAAGAACAAGCACTTTTGAAAGAAGAGAAGTGCCTTCTATTGCCTCACCAGGATTTCTACTATTTAGGAAGGAATCTGGCTCTTGGTTGAAAGTTGCTTCTAAAAGAAGAGAAGCACCTTCCCCATCACCCAGTATTTCTCCTCTGTTTGTTAGCATCATCTTTGAAAGAAGAGAGATGGATGGTTTGTCCTACCCCCTGTGTCTTATATATATATATATATATATATATATATATATAGCCTCCTGCATCTCCTGCATATCTATAGGGAACCTCCCCTTGATGAGAGGAGAGATTTGTCTCCTGCTAATGCAATAAACCTGCACATCTGGCCAACTGATCTCCCTATGCTGTGGTGATAGGAACTATTTTGGTCACTAGTTAGCTGGCTAACAAAATATTCACCCAACAAAATGCATATGCCATCTGATGAAAGCATGGGTAGCCAGCATAAATGAAGAGAATTCATAAATAGTGGAACTACATACCATGGGAGGAGATGAAAAATAGGTGTTTTATGTGGCTCAAAGGAAACCGTGGCTTCAAAGGCCATCAAATTCAAGTATGCCATCAAACTTTACATTTACAAATTCTCAATTTGGTCCTTGGACAAATGTACCCACTCAAAATTGGACTCAATCAAACTAGAAATTACCTTAGAATCAATGGATACACCAAAATTGGCAGTAACCTTAACCTGGACAATTTCAAAACCAACAATGGGTTTTTCCCTCTAACCCATGACAACAACTATGGAGAGGTAACCAAGGTTTTTCTTAGTAAATACAACAACCACAATAGCAAGCCTTAATGCCAAACACCCTAAAAATGCTAGGCCAACTCAATTACCAGCCCAACCAGTCCCAAACCCTACCAATAAGTTGGTTTAACCAACACAATCCACTAAAATAATGCAATATCCAACATACACGTTAGATATCAATCAACTCCACCTTCTCTTAGGATGTGTTCTTCCACAACCAACCCTACCCATAATCATATAACATCTTAATGAACTCCAAACCCATACTAACCCAACCACAAAAACTCTTGATCCTATTATAGTAAAAAATCAAAGAGAAGTAGGCAATCCTCCTTTTCCAGAGAGATTTTCCATTCCATGTCTAGAATCAGAACCAAAATTTGATATCCTAGGACAACTCAAAAGTGTGTGCATTAAGATTCTACTCTTTCAAGTAATAAAACATGTTCTTATCTATAATAAGTTTGTTAGAGAGCTATGTTTAAAGAAATCAAGAATAAATAAGAAGGATCCTAAAATAGTTTAAGTCATTGGCCAACTAGCTGATATCATGTTGGGCAACATCATTTCCTTCAAATATTCTGATCCTAGAAGTCCTATAGTCAATGTTGGTATCCATGGCCAAACCGTCTCTAATACCTTAATTGATTTAGGGGAAACCATCAATGTGATGACTAGGGAGACCATGCAACAATTGAAGCTTGCCACTCTCTGTCCAACTCCCACCATCTTGCAAATGGATGATAGGTCAACTATTAAGCCTAAAGGGATTATTGAGGACCTAGTTATTACTATAGATTCATGGAAATATCTAGCAGAATTTATTCTCCTATAACCATAAAGTAATTTAGGGGTTATCCTCTCATCCTTGGATGACCTTGGTTGGCCACAATAGATGATTTTATTGGTTATAGGTTGAGAAAAATGTTAATTTCTAATGGAAATGATACTAAGAAATTGGTTCTTTATCTACTAATCAAGCTTGATGACAGACCCATTCCTTGGATTGAGGATTTTGATGAAACTACCTCTTTGTAGACTTTGTGCACTATTGATTGAAGTCTAACTTTTTAGGCACAAGAAGAAGATACTAATCTTTTTGGTATCCTACAAAACAACTACCACCAGGATCCTATAACCACAAACATATTGGAAAGTAGACCATACCCACTCCAAAATACCTTTCTTGAGAATGACCCCACTAAAACAACAAGGGACATATGGACATTCCATCAACTTCTTCCCCATCAATGCAACTATGATCCTTTAATCACTAATGTGGAAATCATGCTCTCTTTAATGGAGCAAGTGGACATCATGCACAATAAACCTCTTAGTATCAACACATCCTTGATAGTCCAATAAGAAAGCTAATTACCTATAATGTTGAGGAATCAGACATCAACATTTTCTTGGGATTACCATGATATGAGAGGATCATATCTACATCAAAGAAGAATGCAAACCTATTCGCCAACCTCAAAGACGAATGAATCTTACAATCAAAGACATTATCAAAATAGAGTTGTAGAATCTCTTGGATACAAGATTTATTTATCCTATTTTAGATAGCCAATGGGCTTCTCCCTTGGTTATTGTACTAAAGAAGGGAGGGAAGTGGCATATTTGTGTAGATTACCATGAGCTAAATAGTGCTACCAGGAAAGACCACTTTCCCCTACCATTCATTGATCAAGTTTTGGACACATTAGTAGGGAAGAACTATTTTTCCTTCCTTGATGGCTATAGTGGTTATAATTAGATACGAATAGCTCTACAAGACCAAGAAAAAATCAATTTTACCTATCCTTAGGGTACCTACGCCTATGCCCTCTTACCTTTTGGTCTTTACAATTCCCTAGCCACGTTTCAAAGGGTTGTTTTGAGTATATTTTTTGATCTCTCCCATGACTGTATTACAATCTACATGGGTGATTTCATCATCTATGGGTAGACACTTGAAGAATCTCTTGCCAACCTATAGAAAGTCCTTGAATGATGCCAAGACTATCAATTATACTTGAGTAATGAGAAATGTTACATGCTCATGACTGAGGGGATTGTGTTAGGACATCACATCTCCCCTGCTGAAATTTAGGTTAATCTAGCAAAAATAAGTGTCATTAAAAATATACCCACACCAAAGAAGCAGAAAGATGTTAGAAGATTTTTAGGACATGCTGGTTATTATAGATGATTTATCAAATATTTTAGTAAAATTTCTTCCCCATTGTTTGAATTACTTACTAAGGATGTTGAATTTAATTAGACTAATGATTGTCAAAATGCATTTCAATAGCTTAAAGACCTTCTCATCACAAATCATATTTTGAGAGGGCTTGATTAGAAAAATCCTTTTCATATCCATATATATGCATCTGACACCACTTTGGGAGTTGGCCTTGGATAAAATGATGAAACTTTGAGTTATGCAATCTAATTTATCAACAAGAATCTCCAAGGGGTAGAGCTCAACTACACTATAGAAAGAAAGAATTTATTGCAATATTTTATGAAATCAACAAATTTTGACACTACATTATAAGATACCAAGTATTTATCCACATAGATCATGCAATAATCAGGTATTTGCTGAATAAACTTGCTATAACAGGTAGGATAATTAGATGGTTACTTTTGTTGTAGGAATTTGATATAACCATCATGGATAGACCAGGCAAGGATAATGTAGAAGCAAATTTTTTATCTTGATTACAAAATGATGAGAATAGTCCCATTTTTGATGATTCATTCCTTGATGAGAATTTTTTTGCACTAACCATTCAATCTCCTTAGTTTTTACACATTGCTAACTATCTTGCTGTAGGATCATTACCAAAACACTTTTCACTAAGAGAAAGGAAACACTTGATTCAAAAAAGCAAAAATTATTCTTGGATTATAGGATATTTCTTTGTCACTAACCTAGAATCTATCATACCCAGGTGTATCCATGAGGATGAGGATGATGACACCCTCAGATCTTGTCATGATGAACCTTGTGGGGGTAATTTTTATACCAAGAGGACTGCCATGAAGATACTTACTGTAGGATACTATTGGCCTTCCTTGCATAGGGATACTATAATGTATACCCTTAGATGTGACCAATGTCAGTGTATGGGGAAACCCAACCACTCTAATGAGATGCCATTATAGCCATAGTTGGTTTTGGAGCCATTTGACAAATGAGGACTTAACTTTGTAGGTCCCATCATTCCTAAGTCCAAAAACAAGGAATATATATTAGTATGTACCGACTATGTCAAAAAATTGGCTGAGGTCAAATCTCTAACACATGCAATAAATGAGAAGGTAGCTGAGTTCTTGTATGAAGAAATATTTACTAGCAATGGGGTACCAAGAGAACTAGTCATAGACCAAGGACCACAGTTCACATCTGATCTCACAACTACCTTGGTGAAAGAATATGAAATTATACATAAAAATTCCACCCCTTACCATCCTCATTCAAATGGTTAGGTGGATGTTACAAATAGAGAGTTAGAAAACATACTTACTAAGACTATTAGCTTACATAAGAAATATTGGTCAACTCATCTTTTAAAAGTAGTATGGGCTTATAAGATCATCTAGAAAATCATGACTGGGTTCACTCCATATAAACTGGTTTATGGTAAGAATACCATCCTACCCATTGATTTTGAACAAAAGACACTAAGATAAATACTTGACTTGGGTTTGGATTTATCCCAAGCCCAACAAGACAGGATAATGTAGTTGAATAAATTGGATGAACTTTGAATGGAAGCACCTCATAACACTAAACTAGTGAAAAAATAACACATTGGTTTACATGATAGGAACATAAAAACTAAGAATTTATAACCAAATGATAGGGCACTCCTCTTTGAATCCAAATACAAAGATCACAAAGGAAAGCTTTAGTCCAGATAGCTTGGACCTTATGAGATTGAACATGTCTTTGACAATGGAGCTATAAAGCTCATGACCATCAACTTTGTCTAGTTTTGCTTACATGTTAATGGTCACAAGCTCAAGTTATATAAGAAGCCTTTTTCCAAGTATAATTTCACTCACCAAATTCTTGAAAATCAACATCCATCTCTTATACAGAAGGTAGACCAACCTGTTCTTGTAGGCAAAGGGTATTTCTGTGAACCCTTCTCCAATATTTTTCAAGAGTAATAAGCTTCATGTAGCCAAGAACACGTCATTCATAATGGTGTGTTAATGGTTGAATAAAATCCAAACTCATTGAAATACTCTAATTTTAGTCAAGTCAGGATAAAAAAAATCCAATTCAAACCTCTGGACAATGAAAAACACCTTTTTACTATTACTACCAGATAAAATTTTGTTGTTATAAGAAAAAATTTCCTTGCTACAAGAAAAATTTCCCTACTATAATATGCATCTTTATAGCTTTTCTACACATTTTCATTAATTTATGATCATACTTGATGCCACATGGATCATTTTTTCACTTCTAATCAAAGATCATTTCATGCCTACTAAACAACCATGACATCATGTCATCATTCTACCACCTCTTTGGATGTCACTACCAATCATCATTCTCTATGCATTAATGAGAGGTACTCATGTATTATTAAGGTAATTATTTTATGATTATTTCATTTCAATAATTTTTATATCATGGTCATAAATTCTATCATCCTAATGCATCATTATCTCATCTACCTAGATGACCCTTAACATGTCACCACCATATTTATTTTTTATACCATCTTGCTTGATTTTTATGCATGCCACCTACATCCCTTGAGGAGAAGTGACATTTTTAAGTTGGAGGGAGGGATTTTTTCATTATTATTCTGATTATCTCACCTCTTAAGCATAATTAGGAAGATCAAGCACTCCATTTTCCTAAACCAACACCATTTCCACCTTACCCTTACTACAGAACATGTATCTTGAAACTTTCATACTATATTGCAAACATGGGAGGAGATTTACTTAAGAATCAACCACTTGAAATTTCTCCTTTGAATAATGATCTTGAAAATCTAACCATGTTTCAAAATGCTGGATGGTTTCAATATTTTGAAAGGATTGTGTCACTTGATTAAGAAGTTGTAGAGGAGTTTGCTAAGAAATTATATAACAATATGGCTACATTAAAAAGAATGGAGATAAAGCTAACCAAAATAGTCATTAGTAGGGTAACTAGTCTACCTAGAATAGGAGACCTTTAGTAGGAAAAGTTTGATGTCAAAGCAGAGAGATAGATATTATGCAAAAGAAATGAAAGGCTGAGAACCTAAAAATAGGGGATTGCATGATTGTCATTACTAGGAATATAGGCAAGAGCCACAATATTCATCTATGGGTATTTCACTTGCAAGGGTAAACACTCCATACTAAATGGAGTTTATTTCAAATTCCTCAATTACCTATGACATGGAAGGACAATAAATTTTCCTAATTTATTTCTTAACATACTCATAAAGATGGCAAATGTTGTGTAGAAAGGTAACCATAAGGCCCTGTCCCATCATTGTTTGATTCAATTAATTACACAAGACTATTTGCAAAGGACTAAACCCAATCTGAGTTGGGAAATTTTTATCTTACTACCATGAAATGAATAAAATGTTAATGTTGAGGAAGTAGAGAAAGTAAAATAATAATAAGATGATCTTCTTATAGATCCATAAGAACCTGTAGCAGAAGTACCTCCTATAGCCATACAAAAACCTACAATAATAGTTCTTCCTACAAATCCACAAGAACCTACAACCACATAAAAACCTATAGTAGAAGTTCTTCCTATATCCACATAAGAAATTTTAGTATAAGTGCCTCCTATAGCCAAACAATAACTTGGAGGAGAGGCCTCAACAAGCAAAAGGAAGAGGAAAAAACTAGTCCTCCAACCTGAGACAAAATCATCTAGGGAGGAGTTGTCATCAAGAGCCAAGGACCCTAAAAATTCCAAGGTTACATTCACCCCTCGAAGGTCTCAAAATTTGAAGAGAAAAACAAAAGGAATAAAGGAAACTAGGACTTCTTCTATCATAGAAATTGATGAAATAGAAGAGGAAGAAGCTAATATTTTGATGGCCAGCAGTGAAGAAGTATTTAACGATCTAGTTTTGAAGAAATGAAAGAAGATGATGATGAAGAATGTTCTAAAAAAGAACAATATTTTATAAAAAGAGATAAAAATTTATGTGAGGGGACACAACATTCTAAATTTTTGTAGGAAGAATAAAAAAAACAAATCCCTGTGTTAATACAAGATGAATTTTCCACTCTAGAGTAGGGTTGAAAAGAAATTGAACATTTAAGAAGGAGGTTAGAGGCACAATCAAGAAATGGTCTGAAATCACTCATTCATGTAGCTTCTCAGCTATAACCATGAGCAAAAAATCATCCTATAGTATCTACTTCACAACTTCCTGTAGTGGAATAAAAACTAGCCAAAGTCATAATGGATCAACCAATTAGGTATAGTCCTTCATTTTCACTGTCTTCTAAAGCAATGGAATGGATAGACTATTGGTTTACAAAATTTATAAATTTGGAAAAAGAAAATAATAAATTAAAATAAGAGGTTAGATGAAAATAAGAAAAGATAACCATACTATGGTGAAAGGTTAAAGACCTGGCCGATTTGACCCAGTCAATTTTGGACTACAAACCTCCTACTAGGGTATACTCAGTTTACCTTGAGGAGTAGTGGTATAAATTAAAATTCATGAGGACCTATTGTGTTCTACAAATTGAAGTATTATAATCACTCTCTTTCTTTCAAATTTATCAAGCAAGCTCAAAAGAAGAGCAAGTATAGTTATGTGAGTTTTACTCACATAATTACGTTGTGCCACATAACAAAGATTGGAATTCCAACCTATATGTTGGGGATGTTATTTTAAAATAATTTTCATCTTATATGTTTAATGAACATAAGAGATGGAAATAAATATAGGAATAGAAAGAAAAAGAGAGGAGAAACCAACTGATGATCAAAAGAGAGTCTGACACTCCTGAGGTTGTATTGAATGAATGGGATGAAATCATGTAGAATAAACAAGTAAATTCTTGATTTCATAAAAACTATGATATGGATTAGGATTTCTTCTTAGGGATGAGAAATTCTATCGATCATGTAGTATAAAGGTCATGCCTAGAAAGGTGGGATGAAATTTACACAAAACTAAGAAGGAAGGAGCCATATTCTCCTCACAATCTCAAGGTAGCCTTCAACAGAGTCCAAAGATACATATTACTTGCAGGTGACATGGGAATGAAGTTTCTAAGAATCATATTTTAGCTACCCATATTTTGGTATCCCATACCAGACTTGAGGAATATGGTTCCCTTGGATGCAACTAGAGAAGTGAAGCACTGACAACTATATGAGTATAGGCATGGATTCTACACCCATATTTTCAGTAGTGCCACTAAGTTGCTTGATCTCAGAGATGTTTGTGAATCTAAAATGAACAAGTTCAATGCTTGAGGATAAGCAACACATTAATTTGGTGGGTGTGATGATCCTTAGTTTTATTATGTTTTCTCATATTTTTTGGCCATAATTTCTTAGTTTCCCTTTATGTTTTTAATCATTTCCTGCAAGATTTCTAACATATACAACTATACTTTATTATCGCATTTTACTTCATGTATCTTTGAATAATTAAGATTTTTGTTATGAAAATTAAGTATATGATATTTTATCTTTTACTATATGGTGTTTTTATCATAATATGTTTAAAAAGATGTTTGAAGTAGTAGGTATATACATGGAAGCATTCACAAACCATCTTGCGGCAATAGATAACTATCACAAAAACATCTTGCAACCACTATGTAGCCAAAGCCAATAGAAAGTAGAATTTGATCCATTGACCTAATCGACCCATAAGAATTCATAACAACATTTTAACAAATCAAACAAAGTCAAGAAAAGGTCACAATGATCAAACTTGTCCTATATCCATTTCATGGTTCCATGTGACAAATGACTCAAGCAAGAGGATGGATTCTTGCAACTGATTCTTCTACTTTGTAATCTATTTTGTTCTACCAAAAAATAATCTCCCCTATTGTATATAAAGGATAGTAGGGTCGAGATAGATATAGATAGTGGAATATAGAGAATTGATATAGAATAGAGCTATAGCTATTATATTGTGTAAGTTGTCAATTTTGTAATTTCATGTAGTAACAATTACTACATTTGTTTAATATGAGAAAATATTTTTGAGTTCAAGATAGCATGTTGAAAGGAAAAGTTGAAGCACAAGTTGGATGAAGGAAGGACCCCCTTTTGAAGCCTTGTTACAACAACCTAACTAGTTAGTCTAGTTAGTATTCTATTTAATTCATTTATGCATTTTAGTATTCATTTCTATTATGTCATTTTAGATTGATTTATTAATTGCTTCAGGAAACTTCCACAATTGTATTTAGTGTGATTGTGATTTATTTGAGTGATTTGATTTATGCAATTTAATTCAGTGTAGATTTTATCATCTAAGAATATAATTGGTATAAGGTCAAATTAGAAGGTTGAGTGTGCACATACAATGCCACCATCCTATCAAGTTTGCATCCCTAGGTTGACAAATTAAATGAAGTAGAGGATGTTGGTCTATAGTAACTCTCCTTGTCTTTAAGAAGCAAGAGAACTATATTTGATTAAGTGTTTGTTTCTTGTTAGAGGGAAATTTTTTTAGAGACATGGGATTTATTTTTCTAGCTAATGAAAATTGGAACACTCACTATGGCATCTATGGTCTCATTTAGATATTGGAAAATAGGGTTCTTGACCATGAGCAATGCATATAGTATCTTGTAAGAGGACTTGAGAGAAGTGAAGTTTGGGGGAAATGATGAGTCCATTATCTAGCTAATTATATATGAGTAATATACATGTTATCTCCTAAGAATATCCTTTATTGAAATGGATATGCTATGAATTTATTAATTATTTATAGTCTAAAGTAGAGAATGGGTACTTATATCTTGGTTAGTATGTGTGAGTCAATGTTACTTGTTTCTATCACTATGTTTGAACTCTTTACTTGGTTAGCCTTTAGTTTTGCATGCATAGGTTGTATAGATGCACCATGATCCAATGAGTTTTTTAACAAATAATTAGACCCTTGAAGGCAATATTGGAATATGTTACAATCATCTAATAAAGTTATAGAGTCTAACATTCAAACTATGGAATCTAAAAATCAAGCTTTAGAGTATGTTAAGAAAGCTTTAGAATGTCAAAATTAAGTTCTAGAGTATAAAAATCAAGCTCTGGAGTTCATCAGGTGAGTTCCATAATGAGATAGGTGAGTTCTAGAATCACTCTAGTCATATACATAGGTTGTGGAAGGCATTTTGATTATCATACAATGTTGTATACATCCTTCATAGAATGGTCGTGACCTTTCTAAGACACTCATGGGTCATAAATATACTTAGATCATATAACATTCTATTTTTAGACATGATACTTATAATTTTTTTTTAAAGAGCACCATTATAAGTATTATGGGATTTTGGGTTACTAGATCAGAATATGTTGTAATCATAAGGATATTATAACTAGTTGGGTCATGCACACAGTTATGCCATCTCTTCCACTATTTCACCTTTAAGCTTGGGAGATGGTTTTAACTCCTTTCTTATTTTTTAAAAAAAATTGATTGTAGTTTTAATCTTGGTAGATTGTTAGATTGTTTTGGACAATAGTTGTATGAATGTTGTATTAGAACAATGCCTTCCTCTTGTTTTTGAGTAGAGTGTTAGAAAAAGAGAATGTCAGTATTAGAAAAGAGAAGATAAACTAGTGAAATATAGTTTTTATTCCCAAATTATAATCTTTCTTTCCAAAATTAATGAATTTTTTAATATTCTTGAAAGACTAAGTGTGATTTAGATCATGTGCTAAGGGAGAAAAAGGGCCCACTCATCCAAGGAGGTAGATTTATTGTGTGGTATTTGTTTATATTTATATTAATTTTCATTTAATTATCCTACGAGTGTTTATATTATAAGTGTGGCTTGTTAAACGTACAAGTCTTTCTCTTTGATTATGTTCATTTTAAACCATTATTTACATATTTGTTTCTAACATTTATCTGTTATAAAAAAACATTTCATTTAAAATAGGTTCAATTCAATAGATAGATTAAAGAGTGTTTCCCTTCATAAGTAGAGTGTGTTTAGCAAGTAATTTCCTTGACAGTAAAGAGTTTTTCTTTATAAGCAAGATTATTTACTTCTTAACGTTCTAATTTTTAAAAGTGTGTTTATTTCAAATCAATTATATATATTTCAATTTGGGTTGATAATATTAATACTTTATAGTTAGTTGAACCAAAAAAAACCTCAAATAATAATTATTAGTAACAAATATGCACACCTTATTGAATACATCCAATGGACATCAGCCCTGGGTATAATGACATCAACCAAATGAGTTAAATAAATGAATGGGTTATTGACACTAGTCAGTAAGTGTCATGTTGGAGGTTGGAAGATCCATTGGAGGATAGAGGACTATTCCCCTTCTCAGTTAGCCATTCGTTTGGAGTTTAGGTCAAGTGTTTGAATGACAATTTTTGATAAAAATAGTATGTTTACTTTAGTTCTAGTTTTGGATTTCTATCCTTGATATTCATGACATGGAGCAGACATGATTGTTTTATTTTGTTTCTCTTGTTTAATAGATTCTCAACTCTAGCCTAATAAGTGGAGAAGATATAGCATTGGTTGGTTTTCAATTAGTCATTGGTGATAGTACGAGTTGATAGGAGTTTATAGCACCAACAGTGTTGAGCAAAGGTCATTAGCATTTGTTGGACATCAGGAAGATGTGACATACATAGTATAGGTTGGTCACTTTGACAAGATTTTGTGTGGATTGATGTAGTTAGACAAGCCTTGATCATGTTATATTATAGTATGGTATAATTATCACAAGGGATGAATAATCCTTGATCATGGTGTTCTATTATAGTATAATTTAATGATCATAGGCAATGAGTAGGCCTTTATCATGTTCATCATACTTTTATGCCACAACTCTCAAGGAAAGTTTATTTATGGAGTGACATCAGTTTTGATCAGTAACAAGATGTATAGTGCACTATTTATAGTTACTTTAGAGTGTTTTTATGACTTCATAATTATTAGTCTAATTATTTCATCTTCCATACCCCTTTAGATCAAGGGGAGTTTGTTAGGTCATTTATGATCCATGGTTATGTTTAGTTTATTTATTTACATATCTTATTAGTTTTATGTTTCTAAATAAAAATTTGGTTCACGGGAGAGTTGGATCCCATACCCACCCGTGAAAGTTTTATAAACTTTCACCTTTATTGTAAATATTAATTTGATATAATAATATTTTATGATGGTTCATGATGTACTTTTCAGATTCCTCTCCTAGTGGATCCATAAATAATAAAATCATAAGGGCCACTTGCATTATGCGTATTGGGTGTGATGTGAACACAATATGTTGCTCACCTAGACAAGTGTGAACCATTTGATAATGGTATTATGCATTGGGCACATAAATTGTAGAGGATGGGATATCAACAAACCCCTTGTAAATCAATACCACCCTTGAATGTTGGCATATTCCTCATAGTGAATGCATGAAATATGTGATGTTGTAAATTATACCATGTTAGGTGTAATCATTTTTGGATCGATATTCCATCCATCCCTTTATCATAAGGGAAGATAATTTTGTTGGATTTCACACATATCAAACCTCGAGAGGAGTTTATTCTCTAAAAATAATAATTATCAAGTGACAACAATAAAAATCCTTTGATTGGATTTATATTTCATATGATGATAAATGAAGTTTTCTTTTTTATCAGATTCATGTACCCTTATACTAATCTTCCTACATTATTTAGCCTTTACAAGATAGATTACTCTACTTCATGTTAGCTGGAGGTTGTGTAATTGGAGTGGCATGATGCCTCCATGTGTTTAAACTTATCTCTTGTTATGGTGGAATGGGTTGTGATATTTTATGATGAAATGTTGGTAAGTGTGAAATAGTCTTGGAAACTTTGAGTTGTTATGCATACTTCATACTGTGAAAGGGTATTGAAGAGTGTTGTTTTTGGTTTGTTGATACTTTAGCTCCCTAATCCCACTTAGTGGCCTTAAAAATCCACACTGTTTAATATTATTGTATTGGAAATTATGAATGTTTCCACCTGATGTGGAATACTTTAAATTATTTTAGTTTTTTATTGGGACTTCTAGGTTGATTCAAAATCTTATTTTATGGTTTTCCTTGTTATGGGTTTTGTGAGTTTTTATTGAATTCAGAGTTCATAATTTCTTGATTGTATTTAGTTTTGATTGGATTGGGTTGTTTATCCATTTTACACCTTCATTATTCTTTGGATTCACTTGGGTTGTTGGCATTTTTTCATTTGTTCTCATTTTGGGATTGAGTTGGGTTGCTTAGCTAATTTAACATTTCTATTTTATTGGATCAAGAAATTATCAAATTTTAAGTTTGTTATTTTGATAAGAAAATTTGTGGTACCTTTCACCTTTTGTGAGTGTGGGAGTGGTAGATGAG
>JARHVA010006620.1:600000-782500 GCA_037957365.1 Torreya grandis | reverse complement strand
GCCATAATTACCTTGGGTCCCAATTGAACCCCATTATGAGTTAGGATGAATCCTTTAAGAAATTTGTTTTCTTAAACCATTTCATTTTATTCTAATATTTAGTTCAGGCCTTAAGATCATGGGGGCCACTAGGTCTGCATATATAATTATGGTCTAGTAAGGGGCTTGTAGGCTAGTTAGTGCAAGTGTGGATGACATGGTTATGTATACATTGTATGGACACTTACACATTTCAACACATGCCATTTTAGTCATGTGAGTTTGTTTTGGGACACTATGCATCTCATGATATGAAGATGGATAGCCTGTTGGTGTTGTGAATATATAGATTGTGGGTTGTATATTCTCAAAACAAAATATCTTATTTTTGTGTGGTTTTTGTCATGTGAAATTTTAGACATGAAATAAAATGTATATTCAAATTATTATTGAACATATATTTAAAAAAAAATTGAACATTTTTTTTTAATTATAAAGAAAAAAAGAAGATAGTCCAAAAAGCAAACATATGTGAATTATGTGTCTTAGTCAATTTTTATATAATTTAGTGTGGCATTATTCCACAAGTAGAAAGAGATGCTTTTATGTAATTTGAAATATAAAAATATACATTTTAAGATCGACCTAACATTGGAATTGGTTTTATTTTTCATAAATGGTGGTTAATGATAATGTTCAAATTGATGGAAGTCTAACCTTGGCAATTTTTATCACATACTTTTTATTATGGTTAGATGTTTTAACATTAAAATTAATGCCACTAAGGCTTGGTGTTTGTAAATGGTCTCTATATCATTCATTAGTTGGTCCCTTAGTAAATTATTTTTGGGTACATATGAATATCATTGGCTTAGAAAATATGAGGAATAGGGAAGTAGTTTAATTTAATTTATATATTAATATATACTAAAGGTTAAGATTGGTGTATGGGATTAAAAATCATTAATAAATATAGTTAAATGGATGAATTAATATAGTTGTATGAATGATGATAAAACTAGTCAAGAAATCTAATGGCAGCATGGTGATTTTGACAAAATAGTGTTGGGTTTAGTGATCTAGGTGTTGTCTATGTTAAATTTAATAAGTGTTTGGAGCATACTTCTCATTTATGAGACACCTTATTATTTGATATAATTAATATGTTAGCTAATATTAAAAGGTTAATAAGTTTTTCATAGTTATTTTTGTTTGCAAGTTAGTTGATTAGATTGGGTGGTTGAATTCAATAGGGAGACAAGCTTATTTAATATTATATGTAAAATAATGAAAGAGTGAAAAAATCATTATTTATAACTCTCTCCCTCTTGAATAAATTAATGTATAATTTTAATTTTTCTAAAATTAGTATAAGAATAATATTGATAATGAACCATGAAAATGATAAAGAAGTTTATAGATGATGGAGCATGTGAAGCACACAAATGATAAAGCATGTGGAACTCTAGTAAAAATAAGTTTTTATTTTGAGTTATATTTCTTGTGAGAGAGAAGTTTATTTTATTATGAATGATTTACTTTTACTATCTTGTTTTTATCTGAGAAAGGGATTCACAATATTTATTGAATATTCTCTAAGAGACTTATAATGTAGTATTTTTATCTTTATTTAAGAGAAGGAAAATATTAAACTTTGTTTGATAAGCGAAGAAAATTTATGGGCCATTTATGTGACATGCATAAGTCATTATATATTTTTATTATTATTGAAGCTTGTTGGAAACATAATAAAAGCATTTATGATGCACAAACCATGGTTATTGTTGTGGAAATCATGTTTGTTTCGTATATGGACCCATATTTTGTTGAATTTTGATGAATCCAAAAGCATAAAAATTCAAAACACATGTAATAAAAATAGTGAGAGAAATATTAAATAGCAAAAAAGGAATTATAAATCTTCATTTCTTCTCCAAAAAAAACATAGAGTCTTTTAATAATGCAATACTCTTAAATATAAATGTTATGCACAACTAAAATCCTATTAAAAGAAAATCTAATCTTAGAATTAATTAAACTTCTAAACTTGATTTTTTATCTCTTATCAAAATAAAAACTAATCTTATAATTAACTAAACTTTTTATTTTTAGTAATTTTCAAAAATTTCTATTTTTAGTAGTTTTTAAAACTTGTTCTTTTTAGTAACCTGCTATTTTTAGTAAACTTTTTTTAGTACATCATTCTCATTTGATTAATTTTTTTTAACTTTCTATTTCAAATATGGTATTGTTATCAATAAATTTTTTACCCTAAGGAGGTCTAATCCATCACCCTTAAATTTTATGTAACATTTAAACACCTCAAGGTTGTGGTTGACCTATTAGAGAGGTGAATCTCTAGATTGAAGGACTAGTTCCCTTAAACCACACCTACAACTAACCATTAATCTACTTGATTTTAAGGAAAAGTGATAGAAAGATATTGAAATGAATATAATAGAGGTTATGTTCCAATATAAACTCCACAAGTCTACTTGAAGTTTCACTATGAAAAGCAATTTGTAAAATTGATCTCAACACCCAAGGTTCTCCTAACAAAAGTGTTTCAACATGAAGGTTGAAAGAAATGAATTTTTCAATGTAGATGAATAGTATGTCTGACCATATACACTAATATTATTATTCACACTTAAAGAGACACAAAACAACCACTTACACATCATGTGACCTACTAGAAGTCATATTACTTACACAAAGCATGAAAGAGTGAGATAAACACAAGGAGAGATAACTATCACTTGCCATTCAACCATGAACTAATTGACACAAAATAATTTAAGATAATAAAACCATCTTGAAATATTTATGGAAAGGCAAAAATTATTAGTCAATCTATTAAGGCTTCAACATACCAAATGTGGATGCATTAGAAAGCTAAAAGTGGTAGCATATATAGAAAAATGAGGAAGAGAGAGAGAGAAGGAATAGTATTGGGAGAGAGACAAGTGTACAAGTGAGTTATAATCAAGAGAGGGGTTATGTAATAGTCCAAATATACTTATAAAGACATGTGTCTCTCCTTTGAAGATACTCCATAATCCAAGTGGTGTAGGAGTTAGAAACGTAGCTCGACACCTTACACAACTCCTCAAAATTACCATTTTTTGCATATGAAAAGTGACAAATATAAATTTTAATCATACATTAGACATTATATTATTTTAGACATATCATTTTATACCTATCATGTATTTAAAAAAATTCTCTAGTTTGACATTTCAGGGGCAATCATCATCTATATGCTTAGGTGTCTTGAAACCCCTTCATCTACCATGCCTAACCTTGTCCATGTGGCTCAAAACTTGAGTTAATATCATCCAATGAATTATATCTCCATTAATTGACTATTAAAATCATAATAGACTTGGAAAAAATTACTTTAAGTCATCAAACTCTCCTTAAGACTCCACTTTGCACCTTTCACTCTCATTAGGCCTCTTTTCCTTGTAGCCCTAAAATCATGTAAAAATACTTTTATAGGATAGTTTATGGATGAAAATAACACAATAATGGTATATTTGATTACCTAGTATGTATTTACAACTCCATTCCAAGTTTCAAATCTTACAAATGAGTGGAAGTGCCATTTTTGTTGTTCTCTTTTCCTAATTAAGCCTCCTTGTATAGAATCCTAATGTTATGCTTTAGATATCTCCCACACATTTGAAAATACCCAAAATAATGTGATTCACTTTATATATCCTGACACTAACCTCCATGTCAAATTTGATGTCTTGAGACCTTGTGGAAGTGTGAGAACCATGAAATGGTCTTGAAATCTAATCTCATTTTGGGACTGTTCAAGACTGCCTTGAAAAATAATTTTTTTTATCACTTTCCATATTTTTGTACATATTTTTAGGTTATAATATATAAAATACATCCCAAATTACCTCTTTCAATATTTTTCAAGTGTCCAATAGTCCAAAACCCTATAAAACACCAAAAATCCTTACAAAATAGGGCATTTAATGCCATTTATACAGTTACAAGTACATATGAAGTACATGGTTTAAACCTACTTGGAGTGATAAAAAATATACAAAATATTTTATAATCAAATCATGTCATTTAATGACTTTATAAATTAATCTTTTACATCAGGTCTCTACTAGGGTTTTATGAGGGTTTAAACCTATTATGGTTATTAACGATTGTTCATAAACCATGGGCCCTTAATCCATGAACCAATGAAAAAAAATTCAAGGGTAATATCCCCCTATGATCTCCCTAGTATCTTATGTTCCAATTTATTCCATCCGTATAGTTGTGAGTGCAAGAATTTGAGTCTTGGGTTACAGGCCATTGGAGAGGGGTCTGAGTTCTTAAGCTTTGTTCATGTTGGTGATGGACCTAAACCAAAAAATTATTAAAAAATATTTAATTTTGAGTAATTTTTTACCATATTTTAAATTAATTTGTCTCCTTTAATATTTTCATGGTCTCAATAAGCTATGGAAAGTTTGCTTTGAGTTACAGTCCTGCATGAGAGGAACTCGATGAAGGTTTTATAAGCCTAGTTGGCATTTTATTGTCCTTACCCTATTTTTTTATGATATTTGTGGAATGTAATATATTAATTATCCTTTAAAATTCATCAGAATTCAAATTTAATCCCAATAATTCACCCTTTCCATGACTATCCATATGGGCATGTTTGTGTATGAGTTAGGTTCTACAGGCCTAGACATGATCTTAAACATTGTCTTCCTATGTTATTAGGTCTAAGGGTATTATAGAGTAACCATATCACCATGAAATAATTTTAAATTTATTTAAATCTCCTCATACCTCCTCTCTTCATTTTAAACAAGCAACTTTCTCTAAGGCAGGTAGGCTTGTGTATGGTCTTATTGACTATATGCAGGGGTTTAGATCAACTTGACTTGACCAGTCTCTTTGGTCATTCCTTCATATTTACTTTGATATTAAAATTAAATAATTTAATTATATATCCACATGAGATAGGCTTAAATTATTCCTTTATACACTCTACCCCTTCATTAGGCATGAAACTAGCCTACTCTTCATAACACCCTGTAGGTACTCATTTGGGTGATTGAATGCATTTATGGGTGTAAAAGTATTTACTTAAAAACTTTGAACATATAAAAAACTATATAATATTATTTATATTATATCACATTTAAAATTTATTAAAAACCTATACTTCATAAACACACACTTGTTTAATATTGTGTTCTTTTCAGGCTTGAAACTAAGTTATTTTTCTTAGCAGCTCGTAGGTACTCATTAGGTTGATCTAACTGCATTTAGGGATTTTAGGAATTAACTTTAAAAACATTAAATAAATCAATAAATATTTTTATAATATTGAGATTATATAGCCTTTTCAATTTTTCCAAAACCTTTAATCCTTCCAAACACAACTATTCTTTGCACCTTCTCAAGTGTGGTTGTAGATGACTATTTTGTGAGATTGGAGTGTTAAGCCTTGAACATTAGGGTTATTTAAATGGGTCTTTGGAAAATAAAAGTACTATATGTCATTGAATTTTACTTATACTTTCAATATAATTTCCATTTTCCTTTTTATAGTGTTCCAAAAACCTTTATTTTCTTGAAACTCAAGCATGTGCATGATTATTGGCCTGTACACTCTTTTAATGTTTTGACCTTAGTCACTTCAACCCATTATGGCCCTCAAATGTATGAGATATATTCATGATTTTTTTTTATCTCATTCTATATGAAGTGATGTTTCTAACCAAATCCTCTTGGAAAGATAATTGGTTTTAGTCCAAAATAAGGACCTATAGGTCTGTCACCTGTAGGTCTTCACTTTGCTTGCATAGGTTGCTAAGACAAATTATAAAGCATTTTAAAACTTTTATGGTTGAATAAAATCTTGTACCATTATATATCACCTAATTTAACCACTACATACCTCATTACTAAGCATTATGCCATCCTCGACTTGTTCATTTGGTCTGTACAAGCCTATGTATATAGTTAATTCATATACAAAGCTTTGTGTATGAGAGTTAGAGTCTAAAAAAAAATTCATGCTTATTGATGATACAATAAGGTATATAAATGTCACATGGTTGCTTATAAGTATGTACCAGGTCTCTCCTATGTTTTAACTTCTTTATCACGAGACCTGACATCTATGAATACTCACTTACAGGTCTACAGACCTATGAGTGACTAAAACACCCTTACAACCTTTTTGTGAGAGCACAATTTGATCTCAATTATCATTAAATTTAACTTATTACATTATAAATATTATTATCTCATGATACATTGGTTTCTTATTTCTACTTGGGCTAACATTGATGCTCAGACTTGTAGAAAACCATTTATACACAGACCATAGTTTTCAAAGAGCAAGACATGATATCTCTTGAAATGCTATTTGCAAAGAACTAATTATCAAGAGAGAAAACATGAATATTGGGAGATTAAAAATATTTTACATGAATGATTAAGCACCTGAAAACCTCTTAAGGTAGAAACACTTCAAACTAACTAAAATAACTTGTAGATCGGGTGATAGGTTTTACATTTTTGAGGGACTTGTTCCTTTGATGAAGATACCTCATGAGATTGATTGGTTGATGAAACAAAAATTTAAAGGAGTTATATTTCCTCTGAAAACACTCCAAAAAACAATTATCCTCCATCTAATTCTATCATGAAGAAACAAGAGCAAAATTAGACCCTGCTTAAATGGACAAAGCATAGTGACCTACTGTCACTCTTAATGATTGTTACTAAAGGAGGGGCCATGATCTAAAAACCAATGATAATGAATTAAATATAATTAAGAACCCTAATAATAACCAAATTTTCAACCTCTAAATTTCTCTCACCTGGTCACACCATGCATTTGAATTTTGCCTTTCTAAGCTTGTGAAGGTAGCAATGGAGGACAGAGAGTGTTATTTAAACCTGTTAGACCTAAAACTTAATAAAAATATTTAATCTAACCTTTTTAAGTCAAAGAGACTCTTTAAAACCATTTTCACCTACAAGTTGATCTTTCAAGATTGTACAAGTGCCCGAAAGTGCTTGTAAAGGAGTATTTTTATTATTTTAGGCATTGAACTATAATGTTTTTAGGTTATAACCATTATCTAACTCATATATGACATAAATTATGTTATTATTCTTCTTTAAACATTTTAACTTGGTATTTGTACATAGAAATCCTCCAAATTATTCAAAAAGGTGATAAAAATGACTTTATGTTTCATATCAACATTATAAGAGGTTAATAAATGATAATTATGAATTTTAAGACACATTATTAACCTAATTTAATGACTCATAACTATGATAAACCTTTTATCACACTTGAAAACACTAATACTCATACATTACCCCTAAGACTAGACAAGTACATATGAGACCAAGACTCAAACAATGGTAATCAATGACTAATGTGCCCACCTGGGGACCATTTTGAAGACATTACAAGACCATATACAAGTTTTAATAACCCTATGAAAAGTTTAAACCTATATGGGTTTACCATTTTTGACTTGGGGTCAAAACATTGGTAAAAAAATTAGCAATTCATAGGGGTAGCATGCTTTCAATGTTAATAAATTATTGGCCTTATTCTCCCATTGAGGAATGGAGTCACTCCTATGCTACAAAATAAAAATGACATGTCTCTATAAGACTCAAACTCATACCAAACCACACAACAAGAAGCAAACAAACTATGCCAAAGGTATTTATGTAAAACCACTCAATAAACATTTAAAACAACACACCTAACCTATTATATACATACCTCAAAGATAGTTTGAGGTGATGAAACAACTCCTCTTGATTCAAACAAGGTCTAGAGTCATAACTGATCCATGATAAAAAATCACCATGTGATGGATTTTGGTCAAATAAAACTTTCTTATGAAGGTGATCAAGTGACTTAACACTCATGAAACCTATATTAGCTACAAGTGCACCACTTGAGACTCCTTTGAATGGTCCCTTTAACTCTCCTTGAGGTCTAATTGACATAACATCCTACTTGTTATCTCTTATGATTACTTGATGCTTCTTAGTTTTCTCTTTAGGTGTCATAAAACCTTTCCTAGCTTCACCTTCATTTGAAGCATGATGTGTTTAATGCTTGGAGGCACCAAGTGTGAACTAGGAATTTGACTCAAGAGAGGATGGTTAGTATCGTGTTAGTTTCAAAATGAAAACAAAATGAAAGAAACACACTAACTAGCATAACATATCTAGGCCTAGACACTAGGGAGAGCTTAGTTAACAAACAAGAATAAAACACACAACTAAAATTCAAAAGAAACCTTCTTTTACCTTCTTTGGATGTTCCAAAATGCTTGTTGTAGTGGCTTGCTTGGCTTATGCTCATGAAGTCTTCATCAAAGGAGGCTTGGCTATCTCCTCTTCTCCTTGGCACCTTATGGCTTTGGCTTGGCTTAGAATAAATTTGGCATGGTAACACTAATTTTAATGACTTTTAAAGATATTTGAGCATAATAAATTTGCACCAAAATAGCTTAGGAATGATGTTCATGGCCTCTCTATTTATAGATTTTGGAAAATGACTAGAATCAACCTAAACCATCCATCTTAGGATTGAGATGTGTGGCTAAGGATCAATCTAGTTATGAAATTAAAATTGATAAATAGGCTCATCAATATTTAGGATAAAGGAGCAATTAAGAGGCATAGAGGGCATTGATGAGGCATGGGAGACATGAATCTTGATATTTGTGGTATTTATGGCCTATGGATGTCTTCCCAAGAAATGAGGTCACCTGATGATGCAGATATTCAATATCATTTCCAAAAATAAGTATTCAACAAGTTTTCATGGAATTCTTAATTAGGCTCTAATTTTGTTTTATTAGCTCTTAAGCATGATTAAGCACTTTGTGCACAAATTACTCAAATTGATTATAATGCCCTGTTATTGGTCTAAAATTTGACTGAATTGGAATTGGAAGTCAATGTCAGGTGCATTGGATTTGTTATCCCATTTAGGATTTTGTCAACAAAAAATAACAAAGGCATGTCTCTCATGTAATAGATTAGATAGAAAAGAGCAATCCAAAGCACCTAGGTGCAAAATTAGCATTTTCACCTAGAATGATCTGATTAAAGTTAGTTGGCCCATAAATTGTATTACCCTATTTTATGATACTCTGGCCAAAATTGGCACTTGAATATGTTAGATTCAAATATTTTAATGTGTTTTAGTGTTTTTAGGCTAAATTTTGCATTTTTAGTAAGAATTGATCAAAAGATTGATTGGAGGTTATTGGTGCCTAGATTTAGGTGTCTATAGTTTGCCCCTATTTAGGAAGGCATTACAAGCTATAAGCACAGTAACATCTTCTTAAAGAATGAAAAGGTCCTGTAGACCAAAAAGATGATGATGATTGAAAAACAAAGCTTTTAATGGTGTTTGGGAAGACTATGATGATGCCCCCTTGAGGGAGTGGTCATCACATTTGTTGATGGATAGTCCCTCAAAAATAAACAAGAAGAAAGGTGGAATTAACCTATGGTTGAGATTAATCCAAATAAGAAAATGCTTGCATGCATTGATGTAAAAAAGGATATTTATTTTCTCAAAGTTAGTTATAATCAAGAAAAAAGTCAAAATAATGATTTGCCTATAGGCAATTATAATCATCAAGTAGACTTGGATTGGCTAAAACTGATGGTGCCCCAGTTAGGGTTGATTAGCAAGCATAACTCAAGGATATAACTTGGAGTATAGACTAAAGATGAGTGGGTACAAAGTGATGAAAGAGATGGCTAGAGGAATGAGATTGATCATTAGAAATGATTCAATTGTACCTACCAATGAGAAGATACTCATCCTTATTAGTAATGATACAACTAGAATGGCCAATGGGTCCATTTGATCAAGGGTGAGATGGGAGGATTTTCCAAGGTACCAAGGAGAAACTTATGTGGCTCCATTGATTGTAGACCTTCTTGAAGCTAAGTTTTATTTTAGAATGTGATGGTAGGCATCAAGATAGAACACCATGAAGACTTGGCCAAAATATGCATAAGGACTGACTCTCAATCTAATAAACATTCAAAAATAATGCACTAATGATAAAAACCATGATGATAATGTTGACATATGAATATAGATAGATTCAAGAATAATGTGCTCAAAGAATCACCCAATGAATGTATAGAGATTGAATTAAGGCAACAGTGATAAAATAAAAAAAACATGCAAGCAAACAAACAAATCAACAAACAAACAACCCAAAATAAAAAAACAAATATAAAGCCTAAAAATAAAATCAAAAGAAAGCATCCTAACAATGACAATGCCCCAGTAAGGTAGATCAAGGATAATTGACTCGGCTTAGATAGGATAAATATTTTTAGGTTTTGAAATATTATGAATGTTTTTAGCATTTTTGTGTATCTTAACTCGTTAGAGAATGACAAGATACCTGCTTGTAAAATGATGAGAGCATTTCACTTAGGTTGATTGCAAAATAGCAAGAGCATATGAAAAAGGGGATTGAGGTGACCTCAACATGAATTGAGAATGACCTACATATTCCTAAAATAACTTCAAGTCATAGTAATTCTATCCATACAAAAGGCAGGGAAAATCCAACTAGGTTCCAACAAGTTCTCAAATCTAACAAATGGCTAGTCAAATGAAAACAGTAATGGCAAGGTGATATAACAATGCATGATAAACAAGTGTTGCCCTAGTTTGCCCATAGACAATTATAACTAGGATATAATAGCATAGGTCAATGATACTAATAGGTGGTTTTAATTAGTAGCAAGATTGGTGAAACACTGATTTTCCCATAGGTGGTTATAATCAAGCTCACATAAACAAACTTGATGGGATAAAAGATATCTTGCCAGATCAACTATCACACTACTTTCATAAACTATCATTGTAAATATAAATTGGATTGATTGTTAAAACTTGATTAGAATCATCTCATGAAAAGTGCAGGAAAAACCAAAGGAACCAAAATCAAAATAGTATTGGGTAGGATGACTAAAAATAGGCTTTGGTCTAGATAAGAATGGAATGATAGGATGGTATGGTCATGTTAAGGATAATTATGGTTTAATAAAATAGATAAAATGGTAAGAGGGTTGACCCCAAGTGATGGGGTGAATGGCTAGGATCTACAATAATGGCATGTGTAACAATGGCAATGGCATGGCAATGAAATGGTATGGTACATGTTTTTGGCCTGGGTGTGGTTTTGGACATATGATTCTATTTTTCCTATTGAGATAGAGATGCACATCCTAATCAACAAATGATATAAATATAATACTCAATCATGTTAATTGCTAGCCCACACCTCATCTGAATAATTTCTCCATCAAGAATTGCCTGCAGAATGTGATTTTGAGAATGTTGTTGTGATCTTCATTGGTCATTGATTTTGATTCCTTAAAATGTCAAGACAAGGTATCTTTATATCCTCTACAAAGGAAAGTGTGACCATGGATGGTAAATAAGGACAAATAATGGATGGTAGGTTTGATTGTGAAATGGAATGGTAGATGATAATGGCATGTGGAATGGCTAGAAAATAAATAAAAATTAGGACTTTTAGTCACACATAATGTTGTTAATTCTAGATTCAACATAATTTTGGTTGTGGTGGGGCCAAATACTTGTTCTCTTGATAAAACCACTAAATTTTTCTATTATTTGATACTGAGAGTAGCTACCATCTGATTAGGCTATAAATTAGAATCTATTTTGATTTGATCTTTGATTTTGTCTTCATCAAGAAGTGAAGAACTTTTGTGCTCAGCTATTGGTGCCTCAAAGAAGTTTTCACAAATGAATTTGTCTTGATTATCTTGTAGCGGCTTTGAGAAGGTTTCACTAAGGAATGTTGACTTTGATTATCTTCTAGCACTTTTAAAAAAAAATCACTAAAAGATGTTAAGTTTTGACTTTGATTGTCCCTTAGCACCTCCGAAAAGGTTTCACTAGGAGAGTGTTCTTATGCTATATGAATGTGGTCTTGGCCTCCTTGCTCTTCTTCAATTGCTATGTCACCATGGATGTAATTCAAAAAAGTGTGATTCTATCGATCCCAATCGACACTTGTGGGAGATGGAATACCAATGATATGGCTATTTTAGTAAATGGTAATGGCCTATGGAATGGTAATGGAATGGGGAAAGGCTACATAATCCTCATAGAAAATACTAGGATAACTTGCGTCAAATTTGAAATACTCATCCTCAAAAATATTTGAAGGATAATAAATGTATTTAAATTGATCTACAAGGAATGCATAACCAATGTTGTAATAGTCATAAACATATTCTTCTTCTAAATTTGATTCTAACTCAAGGGACTCTAAATTTGATGTTGATACTGATGTTGATTTAGATTTTAAGGGTAAATCTAATGTCAATTCAATAATAAAACTTGACTCTAACTCTGATTCTTCATCTGATGGGTACTTTGTTACAATGATGTATTGTTCAAGTTGGGTTGATGGATAGGTTTGGTTGATAGGTTGAGGCAAAAAAAAAGCTAAGGGTTAGTTTAGTTAATGGTTAAGGTATGGTTAAAGTTAATTAATGGTTAAAGCCTTATGGAAGGGAAGTTCCCCCTACTTAATCTTTGCATGGGTGGGAAAAAGATCCCAAAGTGAAGGTGTTTATGGTTGGGTTTGGTTAGAATGTTGAGGGTTTGAAGGGTATGTCAATGGAATGGACATTTTAGCCTTTCCCCTATCTTTTTGTTGGACCTGAGAGTGGGTAACCCTATAGATGGTGTGGATAAAATGAAGTGTTGGTTTAGCTTGTTGCTTCAGTCCCTCCTTACTCTTAGGTGAGAACGGGGGAATAGGCAAGTATTGGGTAGGTTTGGTTGATGGTTAGGTTGATAATGGGCTCAAAGGAGGTTTATTTAATAATATATTATCCTTATCATAAAGCTAGTGGATAATGGTTTTAAGAGCCTTGCAGTGTTCCATATCATGGCCAACTATCCTATGGCAAGACCACACATGGTGGTCATTGTACCATGACAATTTTGGGTGTGAAGGGTTGAAATTTTTTATAGGGTCAAAAGGTTTGATAGGTGGTAAGGTTAAGGAAGAGGTTTTCAACAACCTTTGTAAAATTGTTGAATAGGATTCATGTAAAGGTGTTGGAGGTGATAGGTCTTGAGTTTTGGCAGGCTTCCTAAAATTAGTTTTTACTATGGAAGTTATGGGTGGTGGGGTAGTTTTGGTTTGTCAGTTAGGTTGGGATGGCTTGGTTAAGGGAGGTTCATCTGATAACATATTATACTCATATAAGTTATGGATGAGTGCTTGGAGAGATTTACAATGCTTTGTGTGATGTCCAAGTGTCCTGTGGTATGCACAGACTAAGCTAGCATTAAACCATTTTGGTTGAGGATGTGAAGGGTCAAAAGTTTTGATAGGTTGGAAAAGTTTGAGAGGTGGTAAGGTTAAGGAGGAGGTTTTCAATAACCTTTATAAAATAGTTGAATAGGATTCAATTAAAGGTGTTGGGGGTGATGGATTTTTGGGCTTTGGAGTGGGAGCCTTCTTAGTAGTAGGCTTTACCCTAGAAGTTTTTAATTGTGGAAGGTTTTTAGTAGATTGGTTAGGTTAGGGTTGCTTATTTGGTTTATAAGTAGAAGATTTAAGAGAAGGGGGGACCATGGGTCTATTTCAAGATGGTTTAGGAGATTCCACCCTTTTAATAGGTTTAGTCAAAGTTTTCTTTGATGGAATTGATGGATTTAGGTCCAATTTCAAAGATTGGTAAGCTAGGCTAGGAATAAGAAGTATTCCTAGATTCTTGATGGGTTTGATCAAAGAGGTGTAAGGGTATTTATCAATTTTAGATGGAAGTGGGTTGGATAGTTCCCTTATGGTTTTGGAGGATGGAGTATCTGAGGATAGGGTTGAAATAGTGATGGGTTTGAGGGTGGATTCAAGTGAAGCTAAGGGTTCTTGTTTGTTTTGATAGGGGAGGCCAAGATGATGCCATAAAGTGGCTCTATAAAGATTGGGTTAAGAATTTAATTCTAGGCTTTGTACTAGCCTAGAAAAGGGATTGTAGATAGGTTTGGGTCTTTTATCATTGATTTAAAAGCTTAACCCCTTGGGTGGAGAAGAGGTAATGGTTTTCCCGTCTATGTTTTTGGTGGAAGGTTCAAAATTTAGAGAAGATGTTTCTTCCATAGATGTAGTGGATAAGGTGACCTCTTCTAAAAGAATGATTTCCAAAGGAAGAGTAGGTGAGTTTGTGGTGGGGGAGGAAGGTGTAATGGTGTTAAGTGAAAGGAAGGAAATGGCTGCTTCCTTTGTTTGGTCATCCAAAGTAATGGGAAGTGATTCCCCCACTTCAATGAGTAGGGTGGAAGAAGTAGTAGTAATAGGTTTATCAATAATAACATTGATCGTGTGCACCTCATAAGTGTCAGATGATTTTGGTTGGCTTTGATTAAGTAAAAGGGGAAGTGTAAAAGATTGTTTAGTTTAATTAATTGTGGTTTGTAAGGAAATTTATAAATATTCTACTTGGTCAACAAGTGGATTGGTTAAGGTTGGCGTTATTATAGTTTTTTTAGTTGTAGGTTTACTAAGGGCTAGAAGAGGGTGTATTAATGTCTCAATTATCACATTAGGGTGTGAAACTATTTGTAAGTTATTTGGTTGGCTTGAAGAGGCTAGTTGATTTGATAGGTTAACAAGTTAGATGGGTTGATAAGTTGATTGATAGGTTGGTTGATCAGTTAAGGGTGATGAAATTGATTGGGTTAACAAGGTGGGTTGAGGTTGATATGATGGTTGGGGGAAATGGCCTAAACTTTGACAAGGATGGGGTGATTGAAATGATAGATGTTGATAGGTTATTGGTTGGGCATGATAATAATTAAATGGTTGATAATAGGCCATTAGTTGGTTGTAAGTGAGGTTTTATTGAACATGGATATTAGAAATAGATGGCCTAAGTTTTGAATCTAACCAATTTTTTTAGTCTATTATAACTGCAACAAACTTAAGTGGTAGTTCAGGTGAAGGTTGATAGTTTGTGGGTTGGTTGAAGTTGGAATTTGATCAGTTATAGGTAAGGTTAGGTTGATTGTAGACAAGATTGGGTTGGTTATAGACAAGGTTAGGTTGGTTGTAGATAGGATTGGGTTGGTTGCAGACAAGGTTGGGTTGATTTTTGGTAAGGAAGGGAGCATAAGTGGCTTGCAATGCAAGGTACCGATTTAAGGCAAAAGGATTGTTATCAAAGATCCTATAAAATTTAAGATCTCTTAGAGATAAAATAGGAAAGCTATCCATTGAACAAGATAGTAGAGATGAGGTATTGGAAAATAGGTTCTTGGTTGGTTTGATTCTTCAATTTGTAGTCTAGTAAAGAGTATGTGAAGAATAGAGAGAAACAAAGCTCACACCTCAAATAAGAAGTAATCAAATGAAAATATTCAAGGTAGTCAAAGCATACACTAAGATATGTTAAATCCTAGAGTTTTAATTATCTCTCTTTTGGCTTATACCTTAGAAAGTGTGAATCGAAATTTGGTTTGATATAGGTACTAAAAAGGCAAGCTACAGTTGGTTTTAAGTTGTTTAGTTACTCTAAAGAAAGATCTATGTTGAACTTAGGTACATAACTTGGTATTGGGTCCTACCCCCTCACTTCATAATCCCACAATGATAAGGGTGATGAGTGCTTAGCCAATATATATCAAGTCCAGAGTTTATACTCAACTAGAGAGTTGTGTTGGTTCTCCCATTGGTGGTGAAATTCAAGTGGGATAGCTAGGAAGGGGTAAGGTTTCCATTAGGTGATGAAATCCTAGTCGGTCATTGTCTCAACTATTGCTTTGATGTGTTAATTATTTAGTGGTTTGGCTTAGTGTGTAAAGACAAGTGAAAGCTATGATAAAATTACTTCTCCTCCTAATTACTAGATGAACTAAGATTATCAAACAATTCAATAGATGCAAAGTGTTTATTTTAAACCCAAAATAAAATTTCAGATTTATTTAAATGCATACAAAATCTCTAAATGCAATCTAAATGAAAGATGAAATTGCAAGTCCTAATCCTAGGATGATTTTTCTTTTTATTTCTTTTAAAGATGCAAGGAAAATAAACTTTAAATTTTCTAAAAATGCAACTAAAACTTGTGTTTTTCTTATTAAGTAAGAAAGAAAGCTTAATTTTCTTAGAATGCAACTAAATGACTTTCACTAATGAAATTATAAATGTCCTACAACATATATGAACCCCAAAAAACTCGAGGCTCCCACCGGGCATGTCAAAATGTTTCTCTCAATTTTTTTGCTTTTCTTACATTTTTTATTTTTGAAAAGAAAGAAACTAGGAATGAAGGGTGTGGAAGAATATCTATTAAAGTGAATGCATTGAGTCTAGATGATTATGGAGAACTCTTCTTTGGATAGGGAAGAATACCTCAATGTTGTTGAAGTGGCTTGAATATGTTTATGATGGTTGAATTTTGATGAATCTTGAAGCAATTTTGGCAGAGCTTCATTGCTTTGATATTTTCTCCTCCAAGATGATGACCTCCTCCAAAAAAACCTACAACAATATTCTAAGAACAAAAGACTAACTGGCCACTTAAACTTGGGTGAAGGAGAGGGGGGTATTTATAGCATTTTTGTGTGAAGAAACATGCCAAAATAGATGAATAGTGAATAAATTCAAATTTCTCCAAGTGGGCTCATGATTTAATCAAAGTGAGGTGGGTGAGGATTCCCATGTGGGTTGGTGAGTCTCCAAGTTTGAATGGAAATCATGCACATGGGTTTGAATGAGGCTTAATGACTTCTCCCCATCCTTGCTTGCTTTCACACAAGCACTTAAAGGGGTGGCACACCAAATGTGGTGCCATTTTACATGTAGGGGATGAAAATTGAGGTTGGTGGGGACTCCCATGTGGGTTGGAAAGTCTCTCATTTGGGTTGGTGAGCCTCAATTTGGGATAAAAGGTCAAAAATGGGTGCCCTTTATCTTTCCCAAAGTCTTAAAGAGGTAGGTATATCTTTTTGAAGTCTAATTTCATGTGGGAAGACAAAATACATGTTGAATAATGATCCCTTAAGGGGAAATTTGCCACATTTCAAAGGGGAAACTTTATGATGCTAAAATGAGGTCATTAGGCACTTTGGGAAAGGGTCCCAAGTGGGGTATGGTGTCCCACATCAAGCCATGCCATTTCTAAGCCATGTCACTTTCCATATCACCTCCAAATCACATGTCATGTCATCATGAATAGTAATAGTGGGTCCCACCGTGAATAGTGATGATGAATAGTACTTTTGAATAGTAATTCCAAATAGTGATTTTGAATGACATTATGTGAATAGAATAATAATGATTTGGTTGGGTTAAGAGGGATTTTGGGAAGGTTTAAGAAGTTTTAGGGGATCCCAAGGCATTTAGGCATCAAAAACTATAAGTGTGTAGTTTTATAGTGTCTACACTTAATATAAAAAACAAGTTGGGGTTTGAATGGAGTTGACTATTTAGGTAGTTGAAACTTGATCATCAATGATCAAGCCTAACCATTGATAATTAGGGTGACCATCAGTGGTTTAGAGTAAGGTTAATATGCTCAAAAGTTAACTAGGGTAAGTTAGTTAACTTGACTTAGGCTTGTGGTCAAAAGGTTGTAAAAAAGTCCCTAGGGGGTCCCGAGGTGGTCTAGGGGTCAGCTCAACATCTAGAACCATCATGTGTGATTTTCTAGTGTCTATAATTATCTTTTACCCTCTTCCTCTACTCTAAACCTTAATTGGGATAAATCATTCTTTATCTTCCATCATATGTGATTTCTCTTTATCTTGTTTAAGGAGTCTATGAGGTATCCCATTGCTTGAAGGACATACAAGATTGGATTTTGGATGCATCCTCTATAGATGGCCATATTCATGATATAATTGACAATGGAATGGAAGTGTTTCATAGTCAATTGTCTATATCCAAGAAGATCCCTGTTGAATTTCCAAGGAATTTGGTAAGGATTTACTTAGATCAATCTTAATGCAAAAACAAGCATATGTGATTATCCTTTTGTCCATAATCTGTTATGACGGGCCCACTGGTTTGCCAATCAACATTGCAACTGAGTGAAAAATGTCATTTATCTAAAATTTCAATGGGAACCTCGACATTCTCACCCAAATAAGAACCCTTGATAGTAGCTCCTCTTTAGGGTCAAACCTTACATGCCGTATCTTAATGAACAATCCCACTTGGTTATAGAAGTAGGTTCCTCCTTCAAAAGCCTTATTCTTGTCTGATACACATGAAAAAACTACTATAAAATAACTATTAGCCACCAACATCACCTCCATTTTTCCCTCAGAATTCCAAGTGTGATTTGCCCATGATTCCAAAAAGGGGAGAGAGACCCTAATCCCCATAACATACAAATCAAAGTGTGATTGGTCAAATAATTGACATCCTCCTCTACCAAGTCAAGTTGAATCACCAGCATAGGCTTGCATTCTCTCCTTACCAGACATCCATTCACCTTTATAGGCCTAAAGCCTTCAAACAATAATGAGCTTTCTCTATTTATAGTATCATGCAAATCAATGTCAGAATGTTCATTCATGCAAGGATAAGAAACTCCTATGGCCACTGCATCTCTAAAGGAAAAATTCTTATTAATTCTCGATCCTTAGTTCTCTCAATCCTTCATCGCATCCCCACTAAAATCAAGTTCAAAATATAAACCTTATCCAAGATTTTGGAGGTTAAAACTCATTATAATTTTCATTTTTTTGGGGTAGGAAGTTACAATGAGATGCCATATCCCTAGAATTCAAATGTAAAGGTTAAAATTGATATAAAGTATGACTAATTATATTCATCACACTTCTTATTTAAGTTCAAAACAAACATCGCCAACAATTATATGCCAAAAAATTCCTTTAAAAAACCCATTTTGTGCATATTATATATTCATCTCTAAGTCAATTTGTGCATATCTTGTAACCATTGTAGATGATTCTTTTTTATATTTTGTTATTTTTTAACATCTAACATGAATCCTTCATGGCATGGAAGGATAGGGCATGGCATGATGTGGAAGTGGGAGTGGATGTAATTTATTATAAATGCATACCTACAAAGGTTACAAGGGGTGTGGGTAGTAAGTAGAATGTGTAGGGTCTCCTTCAACTAACCCTGTACATAATTATGTGAGGTTGAGATTGAGATTGGTATTGGATCACATTTCCACTATAAATTTATAAGGGCGTATTATTTTTTTACTTGTTGCAAGTTTATTATTTTTTGAAATTGATTTTATCAAATAAATTTGAACTTTGTTTTGAGATTATATTTTATACGTTGATTAGAATATGCTTATTTTTGTGGATAATGATCTTTTGGTATAGGGCTCATGATGTGTATTTATGGGATACCCACTAATCTACAGCTATTGAAATGTGGTGTGTTGAGTGTATATTTGGTGATATTTAGCCAATCCCTTTTATAATTTGGGTATTTTGTATTTGAGTCTCTATTTTATATGCACTCATGTTTTTATGTATGATTTATTTAAATACATTATGTGTTAAAGGAGGCCTATAATGGTTGATTTCATGAGCGAATGATTTGACATAAACATTATCAATAAGGATTATACACACATCTAGGGATATCTTCTCTATTATTAAATTCACTTAATTTCCTTAATTACGTATGTTATTTCTTCCCTTTAGTATAAAATGGAACATTTATAGTCAATATACTTAGTTTGATTCCTTTGTAATCAATTATAATGATATGTATGACCATGATTGACACTCAAAAATAATAAGGCACTCATTCCAAATTATAGGATATTTTTTCAATATTATAAACAATTATCCAATATTTTCTTTTTTCTTTTTTTTTATCATTTTTAGATATGGTTTAGAACATATCCCTTATCTTGTAGATAAATAGTTTTTTCCATGTCTTCCATGAGAATTAACAAAATTCCTATCCTCCATAGAATTAAAGGAAGTTGATAATATTATAATGATTGATAAAATTATTTCCCCTTTGAAAGTTAATTCTTTTAGTACATATTTTACTTAGTATTATGTTTTTCACCAACTTCCCAAGGTAAGGAGTAGGTTTGCTTGCAATAATATCTTTACCTCCTATAGAGGGGAAGGGCCCAATTCATCAATTAAAATTGTATTTTTAGACTTATAATTATATAAGAGGGGTAGGGTACTTAATAAAATAAGGGTAATGGGTTTGGGAGATAGATTTTTTTTCTATACTTCTATATTTTTATAGTGAATTTGATGATGACCTTCTGAAAATAGGTTTGACTAGGCTCAACCTTAAAAAATGATTCAATATAGTCACTTGTTGATCTCCACTTTAAATATAATATACATCAATGTGTATTTAGATACATCATATTAAATCATTGTTTACCTAACACAAATTACAAGTATTACTATTTATCTAATCTTCAAAGATGAGCTAATTTATGTTACTTTCACAAGTGAACTCCTTCCTTTCCTTATTATCCACTTTATTATACTCTTTTCAATGTTGCATATAAACCACTTGATATTTATAAAACCCCATCATAAATTTTTCTTGCCATTTTTCAAAAACCACCCAACTATGTAAGTGTCAATTTTAGATAAAAATTGCAACCTCACTTTGTTTTCTACCAATTGGAACTATTTACTTACAATTCCTACCCTAGAAGAGGATAAATCTATACACTAGATGTGCACACATAAAAGGCTTAACTAGAAAATTTATTTACAAAAAATAAAGGAATATTAACATGA
Organism: Torreya grandis; assembly: GCA_037957365.1. Lineage (NCBI taxonomy): Eukaryota > Viridiplantae > Streptophyta > Pinopsida > Cupressales > Taxaceae > Torreya > Torreya grandis. The sequence goes on along the minus strand of JARHVA010006620.1, from coordinate 761,694 downwards.
GTATGTTACCATACCAAGAAATTCTTGTAACTTTAGAAGGAACAACATATCATTATGGGATGAAGCATGGGGGGTACAAAATATTGGCAACACCATAACACATTTTTTCATAGAAGTTTTGGCCATTTTTATATGGTGTCACAAACCCAAGAATAAATAAATAAGAATACAATGTGTTTTTTTGGAACCTGTAGAAAAAATAAATCTCTCTCCCACCATAAATGTGTTCAATTTGAATGTTAGAAAAATTGTAAATAAATTGCATCATACTCAGTCATTTTTTACCTACACACGAAATTACAAGCACTAGTATTTTTATAATCTTTAAGGATGAACTAATTTATCTCACCTTCCCTTATCAACTCCTTCCCTTATTTATTCTCCACTTCTATATGTTATTCTCAAATTTTCACATAAACCATGTGGTATTTATAAAACCCCAACATGCAATGTTCCTCCCATTTAAAAAAAATCAACCAACCAAAGAAGTGTATCTTTTAGCTAAAAGTATCAACATCATTATTTGTACTACTAATTGAATATATTTCCATTAATTTAATATATTTCCATAAAATTCATACTCTAAAATAGGATAAATATACACTATAAACATGCACAAATGAGAGGCTTAACTAGACATTTTGACAATTTTTATATGGTGTCATGATCCCAATGTATAAATGGCTAATGCACTTCATTTTTTATTTTTTTTGAACTTATTAGAAAACTAAATCTCTCTTCCACCATAAATGTGTTCAAGTTTAATTCTATAAAATATTTAATTAAATGGTATGGATTAGCAATTTTTGGTATAACTTGGTCATATATGATCAACATGTCATAATTATACAATTTAATTATGATAATTAAGTAATATAGAGTTTAGTAGCTTGGTTTATTAACCTAGTTGAGCAACTAATTTTAAAAGACATAAAAATATTTTTAAAATGATAAAGACTTGTTTAAAGATATCTAAGTTCATGAAACAATCATTGCAATTAGTAAGGAAGTAAAATTCCATACATGATTTTTTTCAACGCATAAGGGAAAATGGATGAGGATAATGTGAGAAAAACATGACTAATGGTGAGGGAGAGGAGAAATTGTGTGGGAATGGAATTGATGATCTAAGGGGATATCCAACCAAAAGGTTTGATTAGGACAACAAATGCAAATAAAGAAGAAAGGAAGAGAGACATCAAACTACACATATTGAGTCTTTATATTTTTTAGTCCAATATTAATTTCATCAAGGTTATATATATAAGATATTTAATCCAACACAAAAGAAGTAGAAAAAAAAAAGGGAATAAAATACATTATAGGGAAAATGGGTAGTTGGGATATATGATAAAATAAGGGGTTTCTTATAAGTGAAAAATTGCATTGAGAGGGGGGCATTAATAATATAATATTGAGAGATAAAATTGGAAATAAGGGTATTATTTGGTATTCTACACACAAACATGATATGTAATAATCTTACATAATGAATTCCCATGAGATATTTATTGTTGATTTATATATGTGTGATTTGTTTTCCTAAAGAGTTATTAAAATTATTGTTTTTTGTATAAAAAACTATGAAACAATTATCTGGAGCATATGTACATATGTCTAAGGCACTTTTTTGGTTCAAAGGTATGATTTTATATGAGATAAGGTGTGTGGATTGAATGAGGAAGGATGAAACATTATGTTGGATTTGAAATTGATGTAAAATCTTTTAATATGTGGTGAGGAGACATGAATGGGTGACTTCCATATGGATTATATACTAAAATTATAGTACATTACCATAAATTTTTGGATTTACATTAGTTTGAATTAATAGTTTTTTTTATTTACATGTGGAGCTTAGCTATGTGAAAAAATAAACTGTTGATGCACACAAAAGTAATTACCAGGTGACTACCCTATATTTTTTTATGAAATATATTTTGCACACATGTTGGTATTGGGTGCTTGAATTCATTTAGTATAGTGCCAATGTTTTAGGGTTATCTATTCCATCAAATTCACTTGGGATTTAAGCTTGACCTCATATTGTTTTGGTTTTATATCTTTGCATTCGACATAAATTGATTTGTAGTGGGCTCTTTGTGAGCCTAAAAAAATATCCCATGGAGTAACAACCTTTTTACATTGCCCAATATTTTGATTTTCATGTGAAAATTTTATTATTATTGAAGGCTAAACAAATATTTTGTTATATCAATTTTTTTAGCAATTTGTTTCAAATATAAGTGTAGTGGATTTAGGAAAATCTTTTTTTGAAGTCAATAAAAACTCAAAGGTATAAGATTAAATTTTCACTCACTTTTTATTTATCTTATTATTCATTAGGTGTAAACATGAGCATGCAAACTTGAGTTATATACTGGTTTATTCCTTTAAATCCCATCATTTTTAGTGTATATAACCTATGCGTATGTTATTTTTATCATTTTATTTTTTTACACAAAGATAGGTGTGTGATCACTCATTTCAAAGGTTTTGGCATATTTTGAGTCTATCAAAAAGGTTAGATTTTATTCTAGATTTACCTTTATAAAGGTTTTTATAAAAATGTATTAAAATGGAGAAATAATGTATTCAAATGTATACAAGGTGTAGTTATGGTAGTCCTCAACACCCTGATATTGTTCTAAATTTGAAAATGGAAGTTTCTTCATGAACACAATGAATCTAAAACTATATTTTATTGATGCCAAAAGCACTAGACACAAAAATTTTGTATTTCATACTCTACAAATCCCTCGATATTTACTTCACTAATAGAGCCTTGAAAATACCCATATTGAGTTTGATAATACCTCAATGATATGGATGGTGGTTTAGTATTATTTTTTTGGTTTTGTTCCAATTTTTCACAGATGAATGTATTTTTTTATTGATATCATTTATGAGGAGTGGGCTAGTTTTGTAGTGGTTATTATGCTACATAGACTTCTTACCTCTCGTTTGATAAGAGGAAGAAATTGTTTTGGTTTTGATATATCTTCAAGTGATTACACATTATTAGGGGTTGTGTTGTAAGCACTGATATTTTAAAATTGGACAAATATGTTGGGCATCAAATAATGTGTGCCATACATCATGAATTTATCATCAAGACAAATAAAAATATTATTTGGTATTCCCATGATGATTCTCCTATTGCATTATAGGTAGGGTTAATTATAGGGATGGTGAATGTTACACATTCATCATCCTCATGTTACATCATGTTAGGATATTTTAGGGATTAAAAGAGGAGAAGGGCATAAGATGTCATGTTGTATGGATTGAAATAGTCATGTCAACAAAATTTGATTAGTTATAAATGTAATTGTGCCCAATTGATAGGTAGTAGTAGGTGTTGTTGCATAAATTTATGGTTGTATTGATTTGAATCATATTCATTATCCCATTTAGATCAAAGGGGATTCATTGGGCCTAGTGATGTAACTGTAATTTTTATTAAATTTAATAACTGATCAGTGCATGATTTTCATTAATGAGATACTCCTATGCTAGAATTAATATGTTAGTCAATGTCAAAAGGATAATAATTTGTTCATGGGTATTGCCATTTGTATTTTAAATAATTATGTTGAGTTTTTGAGTTTGGTATGTAGACAGGATTATTTAAGATTGTATATAAATGGATAAAAGATTAAGCATTTTTTATTATGTAAAAATTTATCTTTATTGAATAAAATCATGTAGGTTTTTCTTTATCCTAATAAATAGAAGCATTGAAATACAAGATAGTAATGTTGTGATCATATGATAAGAAGATGTTAGCAAGTGTAAATCACATAATGAGATGATTTTTACCTTTTTATTCGAGTTAAAAAAATATTATAATTCCTAAAACCTATGAAGGTATTATTAAGCCCAAGGAGAGGCTTACATATTTTACACTAGTTAAGGTCAAAAAATGTTTCCTTGAATTATAAAACATCTATTTATTATTGATTTTATTTTTGGATGAAGTTTTTTTGATTCAACACTTAATGCTCACAAGTTTTTTATTAACTTAAATGGGTTTGTGATACGGTCACATGACAGTTGTTACTAGGAACCAATTTATGTAATGCTCTTAACCTGTATTGTGTCTATGTATATGTGTTATTAATCTATGTCCTAAATCTAATTTTATCTTATCTTTTCATATTTATCTATGTTGTCATATTGTTGGGAAGGTCAACCTATAGAGGAACCATAGTCTAAGTAGGGTATATATAGGAGGTAGTGGTTAGTAATTGAGCATCATATTATGAATTATATTCTTATTTCATGGCTTTAGAGGTTTCCCCCATGAAGTGGCTTAGTCTTATTTATCAAGTATTTTTCTCTATTGTCAATTATTACTGTGGATTTGCTTATTTTTTCTCATTATTGTGTTATAGTTTTGTTAATATTTTCATGGTGTTTAAATTTATATCCATTGCTATGAACTATATTGATATATATAATTAATTTCATTACAAGTGGTATCAAAGCTTAAATTTTGGAAAGGTTATGTTGCACAATTATTTCTTTATAGATCTAGTGTCTATGAGCTGAACAATAAAAAAAGCATAACTTAGATTTGAGAAGAATTTTTTAATGTTATCAAAGTAATTTTTGTTATTTATTTTAATTATATAAATTATTTTTTGAACCATTGTGAAAATTAGTAGTCATTAGATTCATTTAGGTGAGATAATTGCAATGGTATAAGCCTTTAGTACACTTTCTTTTAGCTTGAAACCCTCCACCCTAAATTCCTAAACTCTAAACCTTAGAGTTCATGTATATCCAGTCCAAACACTTGAATCCATGAAAATGGGAAACCCGCTCTAGGAAAAACATATGGTAAGGAGGAAATTGAGTTGAAACATCTAAATCAGGGATTTATGGATCGGTTACCTAACTCCAATAAAATATGAAAAACATAGTAAAAAGAAATAAGATCTAGATGTGATCAAAGGGGACAAGAATGTAATGAAGTAAGAGTTGATCACCATGAATGGGACATTAGAAACTCTCTTGGCTCATTTTATGGCAATTCCACTATCCAATAATTATCCATCTATCTACTCAAGGTTTTCCAACCAAAACAATCAAAGATCAAATATTGGTTTAAGGAACATGCTAACAAAATTTTAAGTACACAAATTAGATGGTAAGGATCCAATCACCTAGATCATTAAAATGGGAAATTTATTTAATCTACATAAAACACCTTGTTTATAAAAGGTGGTAATGGCATATATATATTTGGAACTAGCACTTTGCATTTGGTAGAGATGGTTATTTTAAGGGGGAAATGATGATGAAGAGGATGATGAATTATCATGTGAGGGTGAGGAGAAGCTAGAAAATGAATATAAATATTCCCAACCAACTATTTCATGCCATGAAATTTTAGATATTAGCAATTCATAAACCCTCAAGGTTGGGGGTTTCCTCAAGAAATAAAGGGTGACAATACTGATTAACTCATAGAGTACACATAACTTCATCAATAATAAGTTTTTGGCATGCTTGAAAATTTTTTTTCATCCACCTCCATAATTTCAAGTCATGATTGCATGTGGTTTTATGGTCAATTATTTAGGGAAATGCCAAAGTTTAAGAATTTCAATGGGATATTACACACTATACTCTCTTATGTTTTATATTCCCATGAGTGGGGTTTACATAGTTTTGGAGTATAAAGGATCATAAACTTGAGGAAAATAGACATGAATTTCTAAAATTTGTTCATGTGTTTTCATTCTAAAGGTAAGATGTTTGAACTTCAAGGATTATGTGCAAAGTTTCCATGGTTAGTAAGTTCTCATCAAATGCATAATAGTTTCAAAAAGGGAGAAGGGTTTGTATCACAATGATTTTACTTAGAAGTACAACCAATAAATATGTATGTATAGAATGATATAAAAAAATTTATTGATAAACACTATGGTTTTTTAGAGAAAATCTAAAAAGACCAAGTCATTTGATCAGTACCAAGGATTAAAGACTAGGCTACCTCTCATATATTTTTTCCTCGAGTCGTATCTATTTGTCAAGAATAATTAATTGGGGTCACATTACAATGATATTGTCATTATTTATCTTATTTTTTGAGTGACCTTTGAAGGTACAGACTAGGAAGTAAATAAGTATCCTAGGAATAGGAAACTTGTTCCTAATTATTGTATTGTGGGATTTAGTAAGTGATAAAATTTAAAAAATCAAAATTTTCATGCCAAATTTTTAACATATAAAAACTTAACTAAAACACAAGAAAAACATGGGATTTTATTATTATTATTATTATTATTATTATTATTATTATTATTATTATCATTATTATTATTATTATTATTATTATTATTATTATTATTATTATTATTATTAAATGGTACAAAGGAGTGTGACATGCATAATTATGTAGTAAATTATGTAAACCATTTCATTGATATTATAAAATTACTCAATCCAAAAATTACCATATAATCCCAACAAGAAGGATGATGACAATGACACCCTAACCTAGCCTAATAACCTAGACTTAATACCCCCAATATAACTTGGGTATCCTATATATCCACTCTATGGAATCATGGTATGATATAGTTCTTCTTACACTTGTGATAACATCCTCCATGAGACATCATCGTTGAACAAGGGTTGTAAATATAAGCCAACAAGGGAACTAATACACCACAAAAGTGAGATACTAAGCTCTTATCATCTATTCAAAAGAATGACACATCCAAAGGTCATCAATCACAACCTACAACATCAAAAGTTGTGTGTGCATTCCCAAGCACTCCCATACAACATTATAATGAGAGTAAAGTGTGACTAAGAATATTTATTCTCTTATTCTAATGAGATAAATGTTGCATCAATCTCTAATTTACATAATTGAATAATATTTGTCTCCTGAACAAGTATCTAATGGTTTCCAAGGTTGAGATGGGAGAGAACAAGCTCAAATCTCATTAATCAACAATGGTCATTGTTTTATAACAACTATACAACTAAGAAAACCACGTGGCTCGAACTATAAATATCCACTTGCATGAGGGATAATGAGATAATATTTGTGATAAAGTAATAATTCTAAGGGTTATATTGTATAATCATGTGTTCTAAGAGAAACCTAAGGTTAGTTTTTGATTTCCCATACTAGGTGATCATCCCAAGGGTTAGTACTTTAAGCCTATGCCCACTTCTTGAAATTCCTACATATCTATAGTGATCCCATCACACACAAAATAAATGATACTTGTATTTCACTCATTCCTAAATGAGTGTTAGATTAGATGATAATGTATTCTATCTTCACCAATCATCCTAAGTGAAATAGGTTACCTTTACTGGTAACACCCTGACCAATAGTTGATATATATGTGATTAAGAAACACCAAGACATATAACATAGAGAATTATGTGCACAATAAATATAGATTGAGTGTTAAAAACAATATTCATTCTATGAGCATAACCCAAAAACAAATCTTTCAAGGACCTATCCTAGGTCTACCCATTGGCACTTAAGCCAGGCCAAAACATTCACATTTGTGGCCTCAAATTGAACTAAGGTAATAAGTATATAACTAAAGATATATCAAATAGGTAGGGTAGACATGGATTGCAATATATACATCAATATAGAACTACAACCACTACCACAGTAAGAGACCTTTCCAAACATATCAAGTTCTAAGCTAAAAAGTAGGTGCAAAAGTATCCTAGGAAAAAAATCAAGGGAAAAGGATATTTTTTTATAAGCATGGGAACCTATTCTCTAAGTTGGGAATGTTGTGTTTCAAGTAATACAACAATTTATTTTGAGGGAAATAATTAATTATTCTACCATTCCAAAGTGGTGTTAACTACTTGAAAAGTTGTCTTACAAAGTTTTATATAAATTGGGTTTAGAATCTTCTTGGTAAAAATAGAAAAACTAATGATAAATCTTATTTTATTAATTTAATGAAAAGTTAAAGCTACTATAAAATGGTTACAACTTTTAGATTTGGAAAATATTTGAAGCACAACCACTAAGAGGGGGGAGTTAATTAGTGTTTCAACATTTCAATCAATTCTATTCATCATTTTTTAAACATTCAAACTAGCATAGAGATATAACAATGCATAAAAGAGTAATCACATAAGCATGAAGTAAGATATCAACACATGAACACCAAATATATGTGGTAAAACCTCATGGGGAATAAAACTCACTATAAAATCACTTGTACTATTATCCTATAATTAATGAAATAAACTTTAGTGATGCACCAACCCCACAAGGAACATCAACCCCTCACTAGTTAGGCACCAACCCAGCTAGTCCTTTAGCAAGCTCTAACTTGAAAGGAGGATCCAACCCCATAAGTGAATTTGAACTAACATAGCCACTTTAAGGACACTTCTTCAATCTCCAACCTACAATTTAGATCCAACTCTATTATTGACAAAGCACCAACCTAGCCAAGACAAGTTTGATCACCTCAAGTCACCTTATTGCTCTCTTAACTGATGGTGACCTCTTATTAACCTCTTCTATCTTATATATCATGCAATAAACTATCTATAATACACAAAAAAAACACTTATCATGAATATACTAATGTTATCTCACCTCATTCATCTCACTTCAACCTTTTACCTCTCTCAAATAGCCTTTTAGGCTCATTCGCTCAACATGCCTATTCTAAGATCATTAGGTCAATTGACCTTGTCATCCACCTAAAAAAGATCTGTTATATAATCATCATGATTTATCTATTACTATGGTACTCAATGACCTATTTATTCTCCTTAAAGAGCTCTTATCTTCACTTATGATTGCATCACTCTTACTAGATCAAATATACTAATTAGGCCTTGCTTATATACTCATCACTTGTTATTACCCATATTGGTCAACCAAAAACCTTAAAACTCTTTTATCACACTTTTAATAATTAAAAAAACATGTTACACAAGTGAGATAATAAATCCATAGGTCAGTCATACCCCTTAAGATCTAAAACCTCCATTAGGCCTAATAGAGACCTCATGCAATTAGGTCTATCTTAAGCACATGTTACACTTCTGACCCCTTGGACTAATTTGAGTCTCTAAAAATTATTTAACCACTTCACATATGCCTCAAATATACCTATAATATTCTCACCATGGGTCCACATTACTTGTGAGTTCAATTCACTACTCGAACCATGTTAGTAGGCCTTCTCATTAGGCCTTCTCACTACCTAAAAGTCTATTTCACAAAATAGAAGTATACAATCAATTTTATCAAACAACCATATGATAAAATAATATTAATAGAGTTACCATGACCTCATGGTCACCATAACATGCATTATATAGCTTCACTTAATCTCCAAGCACACAATAACACTTTTGCAATAGGCTCACTCTATTTTGCTAGAAACTAACAAAACACAGTCAAGAAATTTTGGCTCTTAACAATTGTACAAGCACTTATCATCAATATAAACACATTAAAATTGAAGTTATAGACTTATATAATATATTAATAAGAAATTTATTCTTAAATTATTGTAAAAACAATTCAAACTTACCTCTGTAATGTGACCACTTAGAACTGTCTGTAGCTCCAAAAATATAGCCATGAAGAACATTGTCTTTATCACTTGCAATGGCACTTCCATGACTTATCCTTCACATGAATATAGTATTTAAAACCTATATCATCATCATCATCATCATCATCATCATCATCATCATCATCATCATATATATATATATATATATATATATATCAAATTCTAGTGTCAAATATTGGTCTTACAAACCAATTTCTCAAGCCTCTCTTGCACAATGCACACTCTGCCAGATAGGCCATATTTGATTTCATAAATCAAAACCTTAAAGATATATATCAATAATTAATAAGTAATTTAGGTCTAAAATAACAACTTAAAGTTAATTATATGCAATGAATATTTTCATACGGTCTTACACTCTTCACTTCACTTGACAAACCTAGAATAGTCATTCTACCTTAAGACATAGTCATGATGAACATGAATTATAAAATCTATAGGATCATAATAAAGATATTATAATGAATTTTTATGATCCTTAATCAACCTTATAACAACTAAAAACACAAATTTATAGAGATATAATGGCACAATGGCACATATACATCATTTTTGAAACATACACCTTCATTGTCTCAACTCACTCAGATAGGTTATCTTAAGATCACTTTTTTGCCTATATATGAACATATTAAAACTTTATAAACCAAGGAAACATGAGGTATAGGTATTTAAAAAATATCCAAAAACATTTAATCCATTCTTAATCATCTGAAACACATCCCTAAACTAATTCTCACTCTAACTAGTTTTCTTCATTGTTTTCACTCTTAGCCAGTTTAGCAATAGGTAAACTTGGGTGAAAAAAATAGTTGACACATAGGAAATATATATATATTTTAAAAAAATTTACTAAAATAATTACTCTTTACATTCAACCTTGATTCACTTTCATGCATTGACTCAGTCAACCCTACTTGTCGCATCAAATTCTTTAAAAACAAGCATTTTTTAATAGGCTTTACTCACTATCCTGAAACACCAATACCACTTATAGATGAATGGAGGAGTAATATACATGATATAAACACAATAATAAATCAACCAAACCATTCTGGGCACTTTCCAATAATATCTTCCCAATCAGGTCACTGTGAGGGTTTTAGACTAGTTCTAGTGTTAGCGATTATTCATATAGTATTACCCATAAAATTCCAAAATAATGCTTGTAAAACTTATCCATAAAACTTTTACATATATCCAAAATATATCAAGATACCATGAAAATTTTACACATGCCAATGAGCATCAACAAATCCTTCTTAGGTTCTCATCTCTTCATTCAACATACACAAAAGACATTTAAACATGATTTATTGATTTCACCTTCAATACATGACATTAGACTTGGTAAACAGCCTTGACACACCATTTAAAACCTCAATACATGCCTACATGTGCTCTATCACCTTGGAAAATCAATTTGACCCTTTATTTGGCCACACTAGGTCTCTATACATGTTAGGTCTTTGAACTAATAGTTATGATTGGTCCTTGAAAACACTTATAAACATATTGCATTGATCTTATCACCTCATACATATGTAAAGTTTATTCATACCATTCTCACATACTACCATAAATATTCACATAGGTCTCATACTTCTCTTCTAAATAAGCTACCAAGCTTGTGCCTTCATACTAGGTTTCTTATACAAGAATTAAGCCTCAATCCATGAACTTGGAATTATTCTAAAGGATTCTTTTGAAATTAATGATAGGATCAAGCACATGACATAAATAAAAACTTGAAATAATCTCCCCCTTTATCATTTATGGAAAACCATATTGATGTAAAATCATAAATGAATTGATCCAGACAACTTCTCCATCAATATGATCTCTCTCATCTTGTCTTTCTCCAAATTTAACATTAATGACAAAGGTCATATACAATATTCATTGATCTATGGACCTAATCATTTCACTAAATAAGCAATCTCCCCCTTTGTCCATGCATAATTATCTTCAAGCTTGTCAAACCATATGAGTTAGCCTCCCTAACTCCATGCTCCACCTAGATCATGTCATCTAAAACTACACACAAACTAGTTACAACAAACATAACTCATTTTCTTACCTTCAAATAGACTCCTCAAGTCATTAGGGTTTGACTTAGCTCATAGCACCTTCAACAAATCATCTCAACCAACCAGGTCTACATATAACTTTACTAGCATTGTTCCTATAGAAACAATATGGTTTATTCATCTGAGCATAATCTTCATCAGGGATATTGCATCCATAGGATATTTTTCAAGCCATCTCATCACAACATCCTTGTCATTTTTACTCACTAGATCTATGAGACCTTGTCTATTGAAACATATCTTTATTGATACCATGTTGTCTTTACTCATGAAGAACACTCCATCTTTATTCCATGTACCTTAGTCGATAATTCTATCATACAACCTTAATGACTAATGATCTCTACATGATATTATTCAAACATGACTCAATGGATCAACTTCAATACACACTGTCAAGATACTTTGACAAAAATTAAAGCACTTGTCAACTTTAGATCACATTTATCTTCTTCATGGCATAAATAGCATGTCATATTAATTCTTAGAACACCACAATACCTTGGATCATATGAGCAAACAATCACAACCTTTAATAGTTCTGGTCTTAAAGACCAATCTTCAATTCTCACTTTACTAATATTGTCTTTGCTTTTTAGACAACACCTTAGACTCATATCTAATGAAGTAGACAACTTCTTAGTCATAAAGCCATAAAAATCCTACTTTCAAGTTTGACCAAACCATCATTAACATGTATACATATGAACATAAATCTTCTTGCTTGATATCTGATAATACTTGAAGAAGGGACTCCTTTGACAAAGCATCTTATTAAAACCATCTTCAATTTGATCTTATAGAGAACTACACACACTAGGCCTATTTAAAAATAATGGCATTGTTATAAATAATAATCTTAGTAGTCTAAACACATGTCATAACAATAGATTCTTTATGCAACATTATTAATCTCTTTATGTTTCACAATCCATCATGGCTCAGGCCATCTCAGAATAACTTCTACCTAGCAAACAGTCAGTTAGGTTTTATGAGACCTCAAGCTGTATGGCATACCTCTATCAAACCATCATCAAACTTTGTCAAGGTCCTCATACAATTCACTATCTTTTCATTGTCTCATTTTCCCATGAAATTTTGAAAATCTCATTCATGCCAATCATGTGAGAAGTTTCAAACACTTGCATCAACATCCAAACTAACCTTGTTCATTATTATCTATGTCCATAAGGTACAATCATCTTTTTAGATCTTCAAATTCTCATTGGTCTTTCAGACCAATATATAACTCATATGCCTTCTTAGAACTCCTCCATTGGATCTTGTTATCTCAAAATATGTATATGCTTAACAAATAGATATGCATAAAAAAATACATGATCATACCTTTATACCTCATGAAGGCTCAAATAGACCTAAAATAGTTCTTATCAACATACTCAAGCTTCTAATTAACATCTTCCTCATCTATGATAGCTTTATAGACTCAACTCAGCTCTTCTTGCTTGATGATCAACTCATCGTTCACTTATAGACCTCTTTGTGATGATACAAATCACTTCATAGTAAATTATTTCAAATCCAAAAAAATATTATTGTAACCTCAATATTTATAAACACTTTTAGAATAGCTGAAAAAAATCATTAGAACATTATACTAACTTACATGCTTATATATTACTCATCATGATTTAATAGACCTGGCAGGGTCTAGGACTTAGGCCTACGTGTAGACCTAAACCAAGAAACACCTTCCTTCTACCAAGGTCGCTGACCAAGTAGACCACCTTAGAATGCCTCTAATGCAAACACCTTCTTATCATGAAATATTTTCCAAGATTCAACAAGCATACACCAAGCTTTCTTCTTCAACAAGATGATAAGCATATTGATCTTGTAATTCACCTTCATAAGACTGGCCATTTTGTGCTTCTAAGATCACCTTCAAGTTATCAAGCCTCCTATAAAATACCTAATATGATACCAATTATTGAAATCAAAACCACTGAGAAAGGGGGTGAATTAGTCTACAAGCATTTCATTCAATTCCATTCATCATTTTTTAACCACTCAAAATAGCATAGAGATATAGTAATGCATAGAAGAGTAATCACATAAGCATGAAGCAAGATATCAACACATGAACACAAAATATATGTGGGAAACACTTATGGGGAATAAAACCATTTTCACACCACTTAGACTACTATCCTATAAGTAATGAAACAATATTTAGTGAGGCACCAACCCCACAAGGAACACCAACCCCTCACTAGTTAGGCACCAACCCAACTAACAATTTTTTTAGAAATGAATATTCATTAATTCATGAATATTCCATTTTTATAATTTTGTTTTTGATGATTTTTTAGGGTTGGCAAATGGGATCAGATCACTAAAATTTTGGGGATATATGTTTTTGGGGGTCAGCTCGCTAACCCTTTATAGTAATATATAAGATTACACTTAAATTCACCAAATATATATAGTAGATCCCCCGAGGGCCTAACTTATAAAAACTAAGGGAACAAGTAGAACTACCACCAAAGGAGCACATAATTGAACAACAATAATGAATAAATAAAATGAATGATATCAACAAATAATAAACTAGACTGCATCATCAAATGGCAAAACTGAATGCCTAAGTCAAATGACACAAATGAATGGCATAACCTAATGACATAGTTGAGAAACATAGCTAAATGACCTAGTCTAATGACATAATTTAATGACATAACTAAATTATAGAATTGAATGACCCAATCAAATGACCTAGATGAATGATAGAGACAAATGACAACACTAGATGGTAGAGTCAAATGGTAGATTTGGAAGCCAGTGGAAAATGACAAGTTGGGTGACATAGATGAATGGTAAAATTGAATGGTTGTTATGGGTAGGGGAATTAGTGAATTAGAGGCAAAACCATTTTATCAGATGATAATACCAAAGAGAGTATTAAACAATAGATCCAAAAAACACAAGGCATCATGGCATCTGGTGGGAATAGTAAAAGGATAGGCCAACAATCAAGGAAATAATCTATATTGTCTTATTTTAAAGAGCCAACCAAAAAGTCTACACAATCACAATGCACTCAAAATTTAGGTATTTATTATTTTTTTAGTTATTCATAAATTTTACTTCAACTATTCAATAATATTAAAACAAGTTTACATGCGAAAATCCCCACTATTATCTCACAAGATAGAATCAACCAAAATAACATATCACCCCCTAAAGATTGTTTTGATGATGACATGCTACCACTTGAAGACACTCCTCTATTTTTTGATAAAAATGATAATGACACTAAAGTGGCATAAGAGATTGGACCATCTCACCAAACATAAAGTTCAATTGAAACCTCCACTCAGAAATCTTTCTGAAGGAAGAGAAGTAGATGGATAATTGGAAGGTACTTTTGTTGGGGATCAACCAACAATGGATTACACTTATGAAAGCAATCAATGCGGAAATAAATCAGATAGATAAGTAACTGAAATGATAAATAGCACAGAACAAGATATACAAGAAAACACCCTGAAAACTTGTATTAAAAACTCTTTACAATAGGAATACAAATGAAGAACTTTGTTCTTCCACACCTCTCTCAGATGCACACAAGATCTCTCACTAGATCTCTATTCCTTAAGAGCTCTCACTCAAGTACAGTCCTTCAAACATTCACAATGTTCTACTAGTACTCAATTACACTCTCTCTCTCATTCATCATACAATAGCTTAGAAGATCTCTCCTACATATAGAAATAGGAAACTTAAGCATGCTCTTACAACAAACAGTTAAGCCTCTTCAACAAGGGCTCTAAAAATAACATTGCTAACAATAGAGACGCGAGCATGAGTCTACAACTCAAACTCATCATGCAAACACTCACTTTTGTCCTCGGAAATAGCTCTCTGGACACGCAGGTAACCGACGTCGGTTCCTGCCTGTTCGCCTGTGACCGTCGCCGGCCGACCATACTGCCGACGTCGGCGCCTCTGAACTGCAACTGACCGATGTCGGTCGCTCCTGACCGACGCCGGCATCTGTGTAGACCCGAACCTATTTGTCTATGCTTCTTGGTGATGCTTTTAGCTCCACACTCCTAACAATCTCCCACTTGGAGATAAACCAGCTGCACCAATACCTGTACAGCAAGATCTTCTAGCTCCTCCATCTTCAACTCAATCGTGAAGACCAACAGAAGTTGAATGAAGATTCAACTTCTCCTTAGTAACCGGCTTTGTTAGCATATCCGCAGGATTCATGTCTGTATGGATCTTCTCCAGCTTCAACTCACCATCTTCCAATACCTGCCGTATGAAATGGTACCTTAGCTGTATGTGTTTGGTTCTAGAATGGAAAGCTGAGTTCTTAGCCAAATGGATTGCACTTTGACTGTCACTATGCAATCTGCAACTCCCATGCTCCCTTCCAAGCTCTTCCATGAACCGTGTCATCCATATCATTTCCTTGCTAGCTTCTGTAGCTGCAATATATTCTGCTTCTGTAGTTGACAAGGCTACAACCTTCTGCAACTTAGAAATCCAACTAACTGCCGTTCCACCTACAGTAAAAACATAACCTATAGTGCTCCTCCTGCCATCCAAATCCCCTGCCATATCTGAATCTACATAGCCATGTAGAGATGTATCTGAACCTCCATAGCATAAGTGTCTGCTGCTGGTTCCTCTCAGATATCTAAGGATCCATTGTACTGCTTTCCAATGTTCCTTTCCTGGATTGGCCATATACCTGCTTACTACTCCCACTGCTTGGGCAATATCTGGTCTAGTACACACCATTGCATACATCAAACTTCCTACTGTGGAAGAATATGGAACCTTGTTCATGTACTCTACCTCATCATGTGAATTGGGACATTGTTCTTTGCTTAACTTGAAATGTCCTGCCAAAGGTGTGCTTACCGGTTTCGCATCCTGCATGTTGAACCGTTTCAACACCTTGTCCACATAATCTTCTTGAGACAATATCAACCTGTGATTTTCTCTGTCTCTCTTAATGCTCATGCCAAGGATTTTCTTAGCTGCTCCCAAATCCTTCATGGCAAACGTTTGAGCTAACTTTACTTTAAGCTCTGAGATGTCCTGCATGTGAGACCCTGCAACCATCATGTCATCTACATACAACAATAGAATAATGTATCTACCGTTATCAAATCTCTTAAAATATACACAATGGTCTGATTGACATCTACTGAAACCATGCTCAGTCATAAACCTGTCAAATTTCAAGTACCATTGCCTTGGAGCTTGCTTGAGGCCATACAAGCTTTTCTTTAACCTGCACACTAGTTTCTCCTTACCCTTGACCTCGAAACCTTCTGGCTGTTCCATGTAAATTTCCTCATCTAAATCTCCATGAAGAAATGTTGTTTTAACATCTAGCTGCTCGAGATGCAAATCCTCAAAAGCAACCAAAGACAGTACAACCCTTATAGAAGTCATCTTAACAACTGGAGAAAAAATTTCGCCAAAGTCAATACCTGGCTTTTGTGCAAATCCTTTTACAACCAATCTGGCCTTGTATCTCATCTGACCATCCTCACCTTCCTTTAACCTGTAAGTCCACCTGTTCTTCAGTGTTCTCTTACCAGCCGGCAATTCAACCAAATCCCATGTTTGGTTCTCTCTTAAGGACTCCATCTCCTCAATCATGCCATGCTCCCACTTACTCCTGGACTCCACCTGTAAAGCTTCTTCAAAACTTTCTGGTTCTCCACCATCGGTTAGCAATAAATAATATAAAGAAGGAGAGTATCTAATTGGAGGCTTACTTACCCTTTCAGACCTCCTGATTGGTGTCTTGGACTCGTTTTCAACAATCTGTCCATCCAAATTTTCTGACAGTGACCGACCTCGGCCACCTGTAGACCTGTTACTGGCCGACGCTGGTTCCTCCTGGCCGACGCCGGTGCCTGGTCTGCCGACGTCAGTCTCTGTATGACCGACATCGGTTTCTGTATTGCCAACGCTGGTGCCAAACCTGCCGACGTCGGTCTCTGTGTTTTCCTGTAAGTGATTATTTCTTTTTCCCGCGAGCTCATTTTGGACCATAACTTCGTCCAACTCATTATTGCTCTGCCCAACTTGATCTAGCTTCCTTGTCTGATCACTGTACATCACCCTTTCATTGAAAACAACATCACGGCTCCTGATTACCTTGTTAGTTCCTAGATTCCAAAATCTGAAACCAAAATCATCTGAGCCATAGCCTATAAACGTGCACCTCATAGACTTAGCATCAAGCTTCTTTCTATTTTCCTTATCTATGTGCACAAAGGCTTCACAACCAAAAACTCTGAGATATGAGAGATCAATCTTTTTACCTGTCCATGCCTCTTCTGGAATTCCACCATCCAGAGCTGTAGAGGGTCCTCTGTTGATCAAGTACACTGCGGTGTCAACTGCTTCTGCCCAAAACTCTAAGGGCAACCCTGCATGCAATCTCATGCATCTTGCACGCTCCATAATAGTCCTGTTCATCCTTTCAGCAATACCATTCTGCTGAGGTGTCCTTGGAACCATCCTTTGCCTACGGATCCCATTCATATAACAATACAATTTGAACTTAAGACTGCAGAACTCACCACCATTATCGGATCTCAAGCACTTTAATCTTTTGCCTGTTTCATTCTCAACCATGGCTTTCCATATCTTAAAAGTATCAAAAACATCAGATTTCTTTTTAATACAGTAGATCCATACCTTTCTTGTGGCGTCATCTATGAATGTAACATAGTACTGTGATCCGCCAATAGAGGCTACATGAGCCGGTCCCCACACGTCTGTGTGAACAAGCTGCAACTTCTGCCTTTTCTTAGTAGACCCAGTCTTTAGAAAACTAACCCTTTTCTGTTTTCCAAACACACAATGCTCACAAAATTCTAGATCCATACTTTTCAAATCTGAAAGCATACCTTTAGACTTAAGGATAGACATCCCCTTCTCACTCATGTGGCCAAGCCTTGAGTGCCACAATTTAGCATCCACATCTGAAGTAGATAAAACTGAAGGAGATTTGTTAGTAATACAATTACACAAATAGAGAGTACCTTCTCTCTTACCTCTGGCCATAACAAGTGCACCCTTGGTCACTTTCCAAGAATCTGCTGTGAGAGTTACTGTACAACCCTCATCACCAAGCTTACCTGCAGAAATCAGATTTCTCTTCAAACTAGGAACATGCATCACATCCCTCAACACCCATGTGTTTCCATTCTGCATCTTTAGCTGCACTTTACCTTTGCCAATAATCTTGCAAGGCTCATCATCCCCCAAGTATACTATTCCAAAATTTCCATGGACATAGTCACTGAAATATTCTCTGTTAGGGGTAGCATGGAAAGACGCACCAGAATCTAATACCCAAGATTCTATGTTATTATGCAAAGAGAAAATAAGAGCATCCTGTGCAATACCTGCAACCTTTGTCTCTTCCTTTCCTTCGTGCTGATTGTCCTCCTTAGGCTTTGACCAGCAATCTCTGCTTATGTGCCCCAACTTTCCACAGTTCCAGCATTGTGGCCTTCTGCCATTCCTGGATTTGGATCTGCCTCTTCCCTTAGACTTAGATCTTGATCTCCTCTTGCTCCTTTCTTTTTGCCTTCCTCTGCTCTCGAAATTTAAAGCGTTCCCGGATGTCCCAGAAGTCTCTTCTGTGCTTTTCCTGCGTATTTCCTCATTCAAAATAACACTAACCACATCCTCTACTTTTAAAATATTCGAAGCAGAAGCAGTATTAGAAACTGCCATTACCAAGCCATGCCAGCTTTCAGGCAAAGAACATAAAATTAAAAGAGCCTTTATTTCATCTTCAAATGAAATATTAACAGAACTTAACTGATTAACAATACCATGGAAATCATTCAGGTGATTAGAAACAGATCCACCTTCTTGCATATGCAAATTAAATAACTGCTTCATCAAATATACCTTGTTTGAAGCGGAGGGTTTTTCATATAGATTTGCTAACGTGGTCATTAACTCTACCGTAGTTTTTGCCTGTGACAAATTAGATATCACAGTGGAGGCCAGACTCAGTCTTATAGAACCAAGAGCCTTTCTGTCAAGAACTTCCCATTCTTCGTCCTCCATGTCCTTGGGCTTCTTTGCTATCCCACCTAACGGTAAGTAAAGATCCTTCTGATACAGATAGTCCTCTATCTGCATTCTCCAGTGCTGATAGTTCTTGCCATTAAACTTTTCCATTCTCAACTTACTTTCCTCTGCCATTGCTTCTCCCACTCAAACAGAAATCCCTGTGAGCAACCTGTAATCCGAACACACTACACAGATCTGAACCACCTGTTAGTGAACCTGAGCTCTGATACCACTTGTTGGGGATCAACCAACAATGGATTACACTTATGAAAGCAATCAATGCGGAAATAAATCAGATAGATAAGTAACTGAAATGATAAATAGCACAGAACAAGATATACAAGAAAACACCCTGAAAACTTGTATTAAAAACTCTTTACAATAGGAATACAAATGAAGAACTTTGTTCTTCCACACCTCTCTCAGATGCACACAAGATCTCTCACTAGATCTCTATTCCTTAAGAGCTCTCACTCAAGTACAGTCCTTCAAACATTCACAATGTTCTACTAGTACTCAATTACACTCTCTCTCTCATTCATCATACAATAGCTTAGAAGATCTCTCCTACATATAGAAATAGGAAACTTAAGCATGCTCTTACAACAAACAGTTAAGCCTCTTCAACAAGGGCTCTAAAAATAACATTGCTAACAATAGATACGCGAGCATGAGTCTACAACTCAAACTCATCATGCAAACACTCGCTTCTGTCCTCGGAAATAGCTCTCTGGACACGCAGGTAACCGACGTCGGTTCCTGCCTATTCGCCTGTGACCGTCGCCGGCCGACCATACTGCCGATGTCGGCGCCTCTGAACTGCAACTGACTGACGTCGGTCGCTCCTGACCGACGCCGGCGTCTGTGTAGACCCGAACCTGTTTGTCTATGCTTCTTGGTGAAGCTTTTAGCTCCACACTCCTAACAACTTTAAGGTGGATTGGGTGACAAAATTTCCCTTCATATAACCTGTAGAACTTGAAAATGTTGATGATACTCCAAAAGAATGTATATGTACAATATGTAGCTGGAAACTAGGAAAAGAACATAGAATGCAAATAAAATTGGACACAATTGAGAATTATTGTGGAAAAGTGTATGAGATAGTGAAGCACCCAGATGGAGTGATAACAAGAATACACAGGTGGAAAACTATATAAGAATGCATGTATGTAATATATGCATGAGAGAATGAAAATGATAAGAAATGTCAAAAACATCTTTTGGAGAAAGAGGAACAATTGAAGAAAATTTTGGAAAAGTCAAGTAGTCCCATCTGAAGTTGAAATACATACAATTATCTACTATATACCATATTTTAAAAAGGGGTAGACCTATTTCTAATTTTTTAGATTATAAGATTTTGTTTCAACATAATGGATTTATGGATATTTCACAATCACATTGTTTGGATAGCGATGCTTGGGAAATGGAAAAATGTCTAGCAATGATTTGAGATTGAAGATTTAAAAGAAAGTTTTCAAAAATCACTATTTGTCTCACTGTCCATCGATGAGGTCACAACAATTGACAACACAGCCTAGGTTTTCATTAATGTGTATACTTTTGAGAACTATTCAAGATAACTTCATCTACTATTAATTCATAAAATAGTAGAAAATTACAATGCAAAAAATCTTCACAAATTGGTTGTATCGAATTTGAAGATAAAGCTAAAATGGATGATTATGCAATAGCTATGAAGTTGGTGGGTGTTGGGGTTGATGGTGTATCAGTTATGTAGGGGCATAAAAATGGTTAGTGTGTTCAATTGTAAACAATAGTTTCCCCATATATGTTTCTAATTCACTGCATGGTTCATAAGATGAATCTTGCATATAAAATGGTTAGTAAATTTTCTAATGTGGCCAAAGTGGAGGAGCTCATTCGTGACCTACATGCTTCTATGTCAAGCAGTCCAAAAATAACTTTAGAGTTCCAAAATTTTGAAATAGGAGTGATTTAGGGTAATAAACTATTGAAAAATATTGATACAAGGTGGATTTCTATGTATGAACCTACTTGCTAATTTTTTGAAGAATATCCATCATTAGTAGGTTTCATGTATAAATATCGTACATAAATTGACAAGGTAAAAGATTTATTATACCATTTAACAGATTTGGAAACATTGTTGACTTTATGTGAAATTCTTCCAATGCTGAAGGAAATGAATTTTTTAATAAAGCATGCTTAGGAGAGGTCCATTTATAGTGTGGACTTCATACAGCTAAGAAAATGAGTATGTCAATCTCTAGACATACTATACACTTTGAATGAAATGTTTCAAGGCCTTGTTTTTAGTAGTTGGAAATATTTGACCAATTTATAGAACCCTAACAATTATTTGAAGTTGAATATCAATGATCATGTTTTTGTCATTTTTAATGAAAAGGAGATTTCAATGCACACTTTTTACAAAAGACCTGATCTTATGGGAGTTGAATCTAAAGAACTGCCTGTAACACGTATTCTATATGACACTATTCCATCTAAAACTTGGAAGAATCTAGTTAGAGTTTACCAAAACTTATCTCTGGAGATCAGAGATCATTTTAAAATGGATGATTTTTTGAAGGTGATGGAAGTTGTCAATCCCATGTTTTGGAATAGTAATAACAATCAAAAGATGATTAGTAGTTTATTTCATAAATACATGTGTTGTCATGTAATGTATTTCTATATATTTGTAGAGGTGAATGAAGTAGAAATTAAAGGTATGTTGGGAAATGATTTACTGACATCCCAGTTAACCCATTTTGGAATTACAATGTTTGAACAATATCATCTTTTAAGCGAACCAATAGAGAATGGGGTAGTTACAAGATTGTGAAAAAAACTTTATCCTAGTAGTATACTATAAAAAAGTCTAAGTGAATATTTACAATTATATGAACCTCATTAAACAATGATTCTGGGCTTAGTGGAAGATGAAAGAGTATTCAATGCATTATCATTTATAAAGTTAAAACTTCAAAATAGATTGGATAGAAATTTAGAAACATGTTTGAGATTATATGTTTCACATTATGCAATGGACATCTCTCCATATGAAAGAGCTATGGAAACATGGAGTTCTCTAGCTAAAAAAAGAGGCATCAGTAATATAGTGACAAATAAAGATGATGTAAATAATGACACTAAATATGTCACTAACATGGTAGATGCAAATGTCACTGCTAATGATCAGGTTTGTGGAAGATTCTTTCAACTACTAAAATTTTAGAAATAGAGTTTCTGAGTTTCAATTTCACATGTTTATCAAAAGATACAATAATTATTATACATTTTCTAAAATTCATTTCCTTATTTTTTTCTAAGTGTTGAATGTAAAATATTAATATATTGTGATTGTGTTAGGGGGAACACTATAGGTTAATATGGTTCTTTATGTCTTTGATACATATTTTTTTATAGATCTATTTTTTTCTTACTTATGTGATGTATTTATTGTTTCTTCATTGTATGTAATATGTGTCTTCAATGTATTTTATGTTCTTATTATGTGTTTGATTTGGATTGCTTGTAGTCTATTATGTGACTTCAATATACTCATGTTTTACTTTATCTAATTGTTTGTAAGTAATTTTCACATGTTTATCATAAGATGCAAAAATTATTATATGTTTTCAATTGTTCAAAAACTATAATAACTATATTAATGCCAAATCACTTCCATGATACACACACACACACACACACACACACACACACACACTACTATATATGAGTATATACTTCATATATACTCCTATATACTCTATATATATTGCTATATATTCCCTATATAGGTACTAGATAGGGCATATATAGTACCTCCCTATAGGGTAGTGTAGGTTATCTACTCATATGGAGTAGATAGCCTATATTTAAAATGTTTCACAATTATTTAGGGTCCTTAAAACAAATTCTTTTCAGAATAAAGTGATCAAATAAGATATAACCTTTTCATAGATTTTTAAATACCTTACCTCTTGTTTATACCAATTTTCATACGAATAAAAATTATTTCATGAGTCCTTATCTATCTAAACATCCTCATAACATTAAACAATCCATTAACATATTATATAGTTCATGATCACAATCAATCATGCATATTTTCAACTTTAATGAATCCTCATTATTACTAACTATCACAATATTATCTTCAACACAAACCTCTACCAAACATGAATGTGATTTTCTAATGGCCTCAAACTCATCTCAAATCATGATTTACTCAAGAAACAATCTAAATATAAAAAGGAAGAGATCTTCCACTGGAAACAACTCATTTTTTTTTATCATAACATGCAATAACTATTATACATTTTCTAAAATACATTTTTGTGTTTCTTACTAAGCGAAGAATGCACAATATTAATATATTATGATTTTTTCAAGTGGAACATGATATAAAGGAATATGTTGACATTAATCCATTTATATTGAGATGTGAGTTTCACAAGTGCATCAAAAATATCAAAAGGGGGCCTAACACCATTTAAATTTACAACAACATAAAATTAAAATTAAAATTTCAATCTACGTGGCTCATCCAGTAATTAAAAATCAATAAATTGATCACCGCATCTACAAATTTGAAATTGTCATTCATAATTTATATTTTAAAAGAAAACATTATTTACAAATACATAAAAGTTTAAAATAGATTGTCAATTACTCAACTAGTTTTTCAACCACTTTTTCAACTTCTTTCTCAACCACTTTCTTAACTACTTTCTCAATCATAAAATCCTTTGTGCCATTACTATCCTTCAATATCCCTACCTTTTCAAGATTTAAATCTACAACATTAAGACATACAAGATTTTCCCTATCTTCTTTTCCAGCATCTCTTCCAGAAAGTAGACTTGGATTGGTAACTACCTTTTGGTTAAATAAGGCATCAGGATCCCATACTTGCTCCTTAATGAGTTTTGTAGTGTGTTGTTCTATTTATTCAATAGAACAAGCTTCTCCTTGAATTAAATGGCAAATTGTAAACTTTTTATGGATTTTTCAAATGCACATTGAAAACCTTGGCTTCTTTTTTCAAGTTCTCATATTTTGCCTGCATTTTAAAATGTAATGTAATTAGATGTGAACAAAATTAAAAATGACATGAAATTTGATTAAAATGAATATACATTACCAAATATTTTTCCTTCTCTGCATTCACAATCAAAATAAGGTTGGTGTCTTTCACCCATTTATTATAATATGCTTGGGCTTCAGCATTCAAATTCTCCAACCTATTAAGCATGATAGTCAACACATTATCATTGTAATTATTAGTAATAGTAACTAACCCAGATTTAGATTTGGCAAAGAAAGCATCAATCTTTGTGGGTTCCTATTGCACCAATACAAAAAAAAATCTCACTTAGAGAGGTTGTGATAACGGGCATTTATTTCTTTTATCAATGCCTTCACTTGAACCTCCCACACATGCAAAATTTTTAGTTCATCAATTATTCCCTCTTGAATACTAGTAGTAATACTATCTGCTACCAAATTATTTAGTGGAAAAGATGTAAAGGCATCATCAAAATTTACAACATTCTCTATTGGGGTGGGACTGTCTGATGAAGTGCTTGAAGGTTCCTAGTGAGTAGTCTCATGAACATGTGTTTCTTCTCCTTGGATAAAATCATGTGGATTAAAATTAGTTCCAACATCAACGCTACTTTCAAACCCTATATATTCATCATTAAGTTCAATTTATACCAAATAATTCAATCCCTGTGCACTCAATAACCTCTAATAGAGAAAGAGGGGAATTGAGAAGCTGATAATTGTAGTGTTGCAGTTTATTATGGTGGTGTTAATGGAAGAGCCTTCCCCCTTCCACAAAATGAATTTAGGGGTGGATTTGGTGGCATAATGTTCCTCATAGATAAATAAATTGAAAAAATAAAGTTATATGCAAAATTGAAATTAAAAGTTTGGTACTTGTATTTGGAGACATTATATACTTGTACTTGTATTATGAGTGACAACCATAAGGGTGTTTTGAGCGACAAGCATAAGGGTGTTTTGAGCTAGTACATTATGAAAAATTTTAGTCTAAAAAACAATAATCAAAATCCAAAAAATATATATATATATATATGTAATGTAAAATACCTTTCACAGAGGGTCAAGAAGGCACAGTAGATGTTATTATTTGTTGCAGTGGTGGTTGTTCCACCATCTAAATTATTGTCGAGTCAACTACAAGAATAAAATAAATAACTAAAATAATACACTTGAGTCTTAAAAATTAAAATATCATTTTAAATTTTTAAATAGAAAACCTGCATGTGGAGATGACACCAAAGAAACACATGGATGTTCTGCAAGTCGATAAGATTGCATAGATGATTTTGTAGACTCTAAATCTAAAAATTATTTAACTATAGTTGCATGATGTCATTTTGCAGTAGATTATTTTCATGAGAAACACATTCTTGCCTGTAAGTTGTAAAAAACAAAGATTAAATAGTTATTAATATTTACTTTGGTAACCATTTAACAAACAAATAAATATTAAACCCTAGAATCTAGATCAACAAATGAACAAATAAACTAACCTCCTGCTCATCCATAGACAAAGAGTTTTTCATCATTTTTAGATCGAGCACAATTAGACCTTGTATTTTTTGGAGGTCAAAGAAGGACTCATAGTACAATGTCAAAATAAAATTGGAACAAGAAATAGTGGAACTAGGATTGGTAGCAGCAAAATTTAATTCTAACCATATTCTCAAGGAAATAAAAGAGAACTAGTCAAATTTATATTTTAAAATAGTACGGATAATGTAAAATAATTCCCAATAGGGAATATCTATTTCTCTTCCTTGCAATACTATTTTGGCTTGGAAA
The DNA here is from genome assembly GCA_037957365.1 of Torreya grandis. NCBI lineage: Eukaryota > Viridiplantae > Streptophyta > Pinopsida > Cupressales > Taxaceae > Torreya > Torreya grandis. The sequence continues at coordinate 735,053 of JARHVA010006620.1, read as the reverse complement.
AATTGAACCATTGTTTTTTAAAAAGGGTGACTAACATCTTCGACACGGATGCCCCTCTTCTGATTATCTGAAATGAAAGAGAAAAAGAGGATTTTAGATTGTAAAAGTTAAAAGTTGAATTTTGATTATATAAACAAATTTATAAGTATATACCAATTTGGATGATGTGTAAATCAAAAATTTTCACCAAAAAATTTCTGTCTTCATCTATCAGTATTGATTTAGAACTCATTGGGGTGACATTATGAAATGAAAGACCTTTGAGATTGTGAATATCTTGTGGAAAAGTACCAAATGAAATCATTTTATTATCCACTTACAGAGTGAAGGTCTTCTCATTAGGGTCATATGAATACATGAGCATTTTTAAAAGCATGGTGTCTATGTCATACTATGGCATGTAGAGTAGGCCACTAAAGCTACATTCCTAAATCCAATCATTGTATGCATCTAGTTGTTATACGATCTTCAAAATGTATGGGCATAGTAGGTTATTAAAAATGAATTTTCTCTCTCTGGCTACAAAATGAATTTTCTCTCTAAGGGGATGATAAATCAATTCCATAAAATGTTAGAAATGAGGGTAGAGGTGAGTATTTATAGATTAGGGGAGGTAATTGGGCAATCAAATAGAAAAATAGATACACAGGTTGCTCACAAGTGTGCCATTTAATTAGATCGACTAGTTCTGCCACTACTATAGTCATTTGGCCTAGTTATTTAGCCTAGTTGTTCAGCCTAGTCATTTGGCCCAACTATTAAGCTCAATCATTCAGCCCAACAATTTAGCTTAGTCATTCAGCCCAATCATTTAGCTTAGCCATTCAACCCAGATGTTTGGTTTAGCTATTTGGCATAGACATTCATTTTAGCCATTCAAATCAATCATTTATCTTAGCCATTTGGTTCATGCTTTCAATTCAGATGTTCATTTTGGTTGTTCATTTAAGTCATTCAATTTAGCCATCTAGTTTAGTCATTTGCTTTAACCATGCCATTGTGATGTTTATGGAAAAAACATCAATAGAGAATTTTCCATCACCCTTAGAGAATTCACCATGCCCATAAATCAAATTTCTCTAGATTCTCCAAATATTTCTAATAGGTTTTCTAGTAGGGCCTCTTAAAATGAACCCTGTCAACTAGTCCTTTAACAAGATCTAAGTTACAAGGAGGATCCAACCCACTAAATGACTTGGTACCAACCCAACCACTTTAAGTACACTTCTTAAATTTCCAATTTTCAAGTCATCTCTAACTCCCTTCTTGACTAAGCACCAACCCAGCCAAGACAAGCTTATCACCTCAAGACACCTTATTGCTCTCTCAACTGATGGTGACCTCTTAAACTATTTTATCTTCTCTATATTGAAATCCACTCTCTGTCATACACTTTGAACACACTTCTCATGAATCTACTGATGGTATCTCATCTCATTCAACTCACTTCAACCTTTTACCTCTCTCAAACAACTTTCTAGGCTCATTCTCTCAGCATGTCTCTTCTAGGTTCATTAGGTCAATTAACCTTGTCATCCACCTAAAAAATATATATTATATAATAAAAAATGTTTCTCTATTATTATTATTGTCATCAATGACATAATACTACTCCTTCAATATCTCTTATATTCACTTATGCTCGCATCACTCTTACTAGCTCAAATAGACCAACTAGGCCTTGCTTCTATACTCAACACTTGCTCTTACCCATATTGGTCAACCAAGAAACTTACCACTCTTGGATAAAACTTTTAATATGTCTAAAAACATGTTACATAAGTTATACAATCACTCCATGTTTTTTTCATACCACTTAAGGGCCAAAACCTCCATTAAGCCTAATAGAGACCTAATGCAATTAGGTTTGTCTTAAGTACACATTACACTTATGACCCCTTGGACCAATTTGATTCTCTAATAATACTTGAAAAAATTCACATATTCCTAAAATATACATTTTCTAGGATCACCTTATGTCCACACCACCTTTAAGTTCAATTCACTACTTGAACCATGCTATTACACCTTCTCGTCATTTGGCCTTCTCACTAAGTGAAAGTCTATCTCACAAAATAGAAGTATACAATCAAAATTTTCAAAAAAACATATGATAAAATAGTATTAAAAGAGTTATATTGACCTATTGGTCACCATAAAATCCATTATACACTTTAATTTAATCTCAAATTACATAAAAACACTTCTATAATAGGCTCACTCTATTCTGCCAGAAACTACCAAAACATAGTTAAAATTTTTTGGATTTTAAAAACTATATAGGCACTTATCATAAATATAAACACATTAAAATGGACCTTAGAGAATTATATAACATCATAATAATCAACTTATTCTTCAAATCTTGGTAAAACACTCAAAACTTACCTCTGTAATGTGACCACTAAGAACTGTCTATAGCTCCAAAAACATAGACATGAAGAACATTATCTTTAGCACTTTAAATGAAAATTACATGACTTATGATTAACATTAATATATTTTTTGAGACTTATATATATATATATATATATATATATATATATATATATATATATATATATATATATATATATCTAGTGTCAAAAATTGGTCTTACAAACCAATTTCTCAAGCCTCTCTTACACAATGCATATTTAACCAGATAGGCCATTTTGGATTTCACAACTCAACACTGTAAATTTATCTCTCCATCTTATATCAAGTATCAATAAGTCATTTAGGTCTCAAAAAAAATTTAAATTTCATTGGATGCATTTAATCTAGTCATAGGGTATCACACTCTTCATTTCACTCAGCAAACCTAGAATAATCATTTTGCCTTAATATACAATCATGATGAACATGACTTCTAACACTTGTAGGATCACAATCAAGATCTAATCATGAATTTTGATGATCCTTAGTTAACCTTAGAACAAATTAAAATAAAAATTTACATATATAATGGCACATATGAAACATATATATCATTTTTGAAATATACACATATGGAACATATAGATCATTTTTGAAACATACACCTTCACTATCTCAACTCACTCAAACAGGTTATATTGAGAGCAATTTCTTACCTATATGTGAAAATATTTAAACTTTATAAACCAATTAAAAACTAGGTATAGGTATTTAACAAACATCCCAAATATTTTAATCCATTCCTAATCATCTAAAACACACCTAAATGGATTCTCACTCTGACTAGTTTTCTTCATTATTTTCACTCTTAGCCAGTTTAGTGATAGGTCAACTTGGGTAACCAAAATAGTTGATATATAGGATATATGTTGTCTAAAAAACACCATGGACATAAATAATGATTCTTCACCTTCAACCTTCATACACTTGTATGCATTGACTCAATCAACCCTACTTATAACATTAAATTTTTTAGAAACAAGCTTTTTTTTGTAGCTTTTACTCACTATTCTGACACACCACTCCCACATAGATATGATTGGATGAGTCTTATACATTATATAAACACCAAATTAGATAAACCAAACCATTCTAGGCACTTTCCAATAATATCTTCCCAATCAGGTCATTGTGAGGGTTTTGAGAGGGTTTTAGATTAGTTATGGTATTAGTGATTGTTCATATAATATTGCCCATAAAATTCCAAAATAATGATTTTAAAACTTATCTAGGACCCTTTTACATCTCTCCCAAAAATATAAAGACACCATACAAATTTTACACGTGCCAATGAGCATCAATAAATCCTTCTCGGACTCTCATCTCTTCATTTTGCATACGTATAAGACCTTCAAACATGATTTATTGCTTTCACCTTCAATCCATGACCTCATAATTTGTAAACACCCTTAATATACCTTTTCAAACCTCAATTCATGCTAATATGTGCTCTATTACCTTAGAAACTCATTTCGACCCTTCATTTGGGCACACTAAGTCTTTATGCACATTAGATCTTTGAACTACCAGTTATGCTTGGTCCTTGAAAACACTTGTAAACCTATTGCATTGATCTTATCACTTCATCCATATGTAAAATGTAATAATACCATGCTCACATACTTCCATCCATGTTCACATAGGTCTCACACTTCTCTTCTCAACAAGTTACCAAGTTTGTGCCTTCATACTAGGTTTCTTATGCAAGAATTAAGCCTCAATATCTGACTTTAAATTTCTTATGAAGGCTTATTTTGACATCAATGATAGGCTCAAACACATGAAATAAATGATAACTTGTAATAGAAAATACCATTCCCATGTATTTTAACTACATTGATTCTAAATTAACTTTGAAGGCTAGAAACAAGGTAAAATATTTACCGAAAAAATGCCTCCATAAATAATCCCAAAAGACCATTATTGAAGAAGGTAAAAATTATTTGTTGGCTGCTGGTGAAAACCACATTATAAAACAATCATCTCTAGTTCTTGTTTTAGACAATTTCAGTCTTAGATATTTTAAATGATCAAAATCAAGAAAGTTTAAAACACACTTAACATGGTATTTAGTAATTTTAAAAATTAAATCAATGTTATTTTAAAAGGAGTTTGGCCTTATGACCCAGTTCTATCTTGTTTATTCATAGTTACTCCTTATTTATCATCTAAAAATTATTAAGGAGTTAATTATTGTTTTAATATAAGCCAAGGTGAGATGCACTTTAATATTATTAAGAGGGAAAAAAATTATAAGTTTACAAAATAGTAAAAACTAAACAAGGATTAGAATTTAATTTAACGTTTTAATTAATTATGTGACAAAAAAATTCTCACTTTACTTAAGTGGATAAGGATTAATTTTTCACCCTTATATTGAGTGGATCACCACCACTTGATCTAGGGTTTCCTAAGGTTTCCCTAAACTTCTCTTTAATAAGATAAAAGTCAACCTTTTTCATTTTGGTTTCATTTTATCTCTTACATTTTTTTGCAGGTTGGAGATGGAGCTATAAAGAGAAAAACTCAATAAATTCAAGCCATTCCAAAAAGATGAATTTCTGATTGCATATACATATATTATTCAAAATTGATTTATTATATATATAAACCCTAAGGGTTTCTATATATATATATATATATTCTTATCCATATTTTCTTATTTTCTTTTCATTAAAAAAACTTCATGGGTGGAGGTCTGTGCAACCATCATCCTCCCCAATGGGGTGGGCAGTTGGCTACATAGCTAACTCCTTCCCCCCATTGTATGGGTTGAGGTTGGCTTCACAGCGATCACCACCCCTCACATTGCCAGGGGTTTGGGTGGCCCACTATGCTTCTGTCCCTACCCCTATACAAAGGTGGGTGATCAGTGGCTTGGCTGACCCACTTCACCATTATATATATATATATATATATATATATAATGAAATGAAATATCTGTATTTTTTATTAATATATTTTTATATATAGACACATACATATATATTTACTTTAATATTATATATATAAAGAACAACAATTTATTTATTTATATTGTTTTATATACATATATTTTGAAAATATGTGAATAATAAAATTAACCTAATTAATTTATTAATTATTTCTCTTATAATAATGCACTTGCTTAATTATTTAATTTTATACTTATTTCAAATGTAGATTTAAATTTAGTGGCCTTCATATTTTGATTTATAATAAATAACTCAAAGTAAACAAATTTTCAATTTTTAATTAAAAAAGAACTATTAAGAGAGACAAGGGATATAATTTATTTATTTACTTGGGGTAGCTTATTATAAATAATTGTTACATTTTTTAATATAGCTTTATCATCCTAGTTTACAATACTTATTCATAAAATGAGCAACTTTTTTCACCAAAACTATTTTTCAATAAGAGGGATAATATCAAGAGAGATGAAGAGATGTCTATTTTTACATTTTCATTTTGCAATAAAATAAACTATTGACATTCTCTAATATAATATTCTTGTCACAAAAGGAGAAGAGTGGAAGGAAAAGAAAAGGGTGTTTTCGTTTTAAACACAACAAAAAACACAAGATTTCTTGAAAGATTAAGGGTGAGATTTACATCAACAATCCCTTATCATTCTCAAAATGTGATTTTAATAAAGTTCAAGAGGAGAGAGAAGTGTTAACAAAAATAAATAATTAAACACAAACATTTCATATTCCTATTTAAAACATTTCATTTTAATTTTCAATATAATTTTTCTTTAGGAGGTCAAGAGAATAGAGATGTATTTGTTTAATTAATTTTAACACAATAAATAAGAGAGAATGATATCAATATTTTCTATCAGAGTAACATACACATTTATTTTACAATCATAACAATATAATATGATAATCATCATTCTCAAATTTTAATCTTCATGGTTCAAGGAGAGGGAAGTGGAAGGAAAATCAAAGTATTTTCCTCATAAACACATACAATAACATGATTTCTTACATACAAAAGTATGAAAGGAAGGGAGAGAACATTCATTCAAAATATATCACAACACCAATTGAAAAATCACCATACAACTAGTATTTTACATAATAAAAGGGAGAGAGATGGGTAAAATCTATTACTTTAACAAACATTTTCAAATGCAAAGGAGAAGAAAGAAAATAACCAAACTTTACCCATCTCGCTTCCTAAACTCCTCCAAGATTATTCCTTATCCAATCCAACTCTCCATCCACCAAAATGCACACAAAAAACAACCAACAATGACTAAGAATTATTAATAAAAAGAGAGTCAAATTCAATTTTCCCAAGGTAGCTACCAACCTATTAAATGAAGATAGTACCATCTCTTATATGGGTCCTTTCATGTCATAAACTAACCATACTTTTCTTCCACATGTTAGAATTTATTAAAATAAAGATCTTATACATAATAAATTCTCTTACATGCCCACATGGGCTCTTTACAACTAATTAATTTTAAATTTCCTCACTTGTAAAACAATCCACCAAGTGGGTCATGCCTATCAATTAGGTGAGGACCCTAGGATGTTTGTTTCCTAGAAGGCCTATAGGATAGGGCTCGTACCCACTCTAGGATGCCTATGACCCTACGTAAAATAATAAAGGAAATTTTAAGAATTAAAAAAATTATATGATAAATATGTGAAGTTTAAATTTAAATTAGTCTTTCTTAAACTTTTAGTAATCATTAATCTATTGATAAACAAGCATGAAAATACAATACAAATTATTTAAAACCATGTGATTATATTGGAGAGAGTCTTAATTCGTAAGGGAAGGAGATCTATAACATGGGGTATTATATACTCCTCCTTATAAGAGCATCATCCTCGATGCACCGAACCAACATAAGTGGTTTAATAACCATACTCTTATATATAACATAATATATTAGAACCAATGCAACACAAGACAACATAGATATAATAAAAATTATCACTTATGTTTTCAAATTCTAGAGATTTAATTTTAGATTATTAATGTTCTTAATATTATGTTAGTAAAATTACTCTCAAGGATTTCTCTTATTCAAGTTTTAGTTGATCAACATCCTTTATTATTACGAAATTTGATTTTCTTTAAATTAAGAAGTTTTTTTTAAAAGTTAATACTTAATATTAATTTCCTTGAGGCATATCCCATAATGGAAAACTATCATATTCTCATCTAAATCTATCATAACCATTGAACCCCAGAGATATTGTACCAATGTATAGTTCTGGTAAGTATCATGTGTAACAAATGTATTATCTTATTGCGATAACAAAGTGACTAAGCTAAGTGTCATCCCATGTCAAAAGTGATCTAAGGAATCCACTTGAGTGGATAAATAAAAATATAAGTATCAATTAACTTTGAAGGTAATAGATATATAACCATACATCATCCTCCAGATATTTCCCAAATTAGGGCCATAAGGCTAAAACATAGGTGTTTATCGCAAGGTTAGATTACAAGGACATGATTACACTATTATATTCTTTCACAAGATATGTTACATTTTTATTTACATGGACAAGGTATACAGGGTTACATAATTTAGTTGATGAGTGACATAAAAATTCCATGCCATATTCATCACAGTATAATTATTTAGAGAAGGGGCATTGTTTGCAAGGGTTAAACATATATACACGGAAGTGTAGGGAGCATTTAAGAAAAAATTAATTTCACAACAACATGGGGTGTAATCATGGTGGTGGAGGCACACACATAATTTATAACACATTCACTTGTATTTAATCAAAACAAGGATTTGGGAAAGTTTACACACTTTAAAATATTAAAGGAAAATTTTATTGGTAATACATAAGGGATAAGGGCATTTCATCATCAACAACATATTATCATCCTCTACATCATATATGTAAAAATATCCAACACTGCCAATGTCAAAAGAAACACCGTCATGGTTTTACATGTCTACCACAAATCCATCCATAACTAATATTAAACTAAATAAATCATCCCACATCCCTCTCATAAGTGTTACTAAAAAGAGGAGTATCAAAAGGCATTCTAACCATCTATGAAACATTTTATTCTCATGTAGGATTTTCTTAATTGTTCTAAGTTTAAAATGTCTCATCTTTTCAAAAATCAAAGTGTTTGTTATCTTTGTTAAATAAGTATCATACTTTATGTTCCATTTATTACAAGATTCAAATGATTTCAAAAGGATGAAATTTTCTCAAAATACCATGATAAGTTATTTTCAAAGAATAAATATATCAGTTAAGATAGATAATTTTTCATTCATAAAGCATAATTACACTATCATAGTCAAATATATATCAAAGTCTATCAAAGCATATAAGATTACAAAATTGGCACCTACTGGCTCATATAATTTAATTATAAGATCACTAACTATAGGGGAATAATATAAAAATAATAAAAAATTAAGCCCCCATAATTAGCCCCATCTAAAGGTTTTGATGGTCCTGCACCTCTAGCCCTATTGCCCATGACATGATCCTCTTTGAAAGGTGATTAATTCTCAATCCAACCATCTCATCCATCCTTATTTAGTCTAGAGATAAATTATTCCTTTAGTTAATAATATAATATAAGATGGCCCACAACCCCACATAAGTAACAAGTCTTTGAAGGCCCATTCATTGGTAGGGTTCTCACTAGTCTATTGGGTCATGAACCATTGATATCTACTAGTCTAACCTTTGAATGCTAACACACTCGAACTAGGCTCACCTTATACTCCAAAGAAGCACACTTTATAGAACAAGGTAAAATAATTTTATATGGAGAGTGAGAGTCTGTCTCCTACACCTACAATTATTGTCTAGTGAAAACCCTAGAACAACATGGTATGCAATGCCTCGATTGGTTTTGGTGTATGAGTCTCACCTAAATTGGTTGAAAATGAGGGGATCTCTTAGGTAGACCATTAGCTCAAGGTAGTCTCTCCTCCAAAATGTTCATTAAGTATAAAATATTTTGGATTATTTGTTGGTTTATATGTACCAATTGTTCAAGTGATGGTTCTTGATGATCCCTATTATAGGAACTATGATGCAAGGGCATCAAAAAACATATTGATCATTTAGTCATTAAGGAAGTATTTAGGTGATGTATAGGTGTATTAGGTCTTAAAACATGCCTTAGAAGGTATTTGAGCCTTTGGAAGAGTCTTATAGTGTGTTTAGATGGCCCTTTGGCATTTTACCACCAAAATGGGCATTTAAAAATTTGATCTTGAGTTTGTGTGTTAGGAATGATTTAAAGAAATATCAGGACATGTCATCTTAGTAAGTGTTAGTAAAGAGTCATGTAGGGTTCTAGGTTTATATAATAAGGTGATTTACGTACATAATATGGCATAAAGCAAGAAATGTGAATGTAAATCCTTTTGAAGGTAGTTGCCAGGAAAGTTAGTTATGTAAGGAAGTTAGTTTCTTGTATTTGTAACAAGATTTTGGATTGTAATAGGTAGTAATCTTGTACGATAAGTTAGTAAATAGTTTTTAGGAGTCAGTTAGATAAAAATAAGTAGGCAGAGATATGGAGGGAAACTTGAAGGAATGAAAATAAAATGCAAAAACCTATGTGTTTTGATAACTCCTTGAACAAATAGTTTGAACCTTGTCCCCACTTAGTGCGAGTGTACAAGTATTTTATTAATTTTCAAAAAACAAGTACATAAGGGTGCCTTTACTCTGTTAACCCTTTTTCATAGAAAAAATAGATTATATAGATTTTACCCATGACCGGTAAAACCAACTAATCATATAACCAATTATTTATGGGAAATCAACCCATAAGGTAGTTCTAATCAATAAACACAAAACATGAAAACTACCTAAAACTAAAACTAAGTAAATTTATTTTATGGGGGTGTCTTTAATTAAAATATGCATGCCCCACGAACAATTATTATTTATTAACCTACCAAAAAATCTAACCTAATGTGAAGACTTTGGAAAAAGTCCTAACAAACCCCCTTATGATCCAAATTCAGGTCTTTGGACACATACCAAGCATTTTTCTAAATTTTTCAAATTTGATTCTGTCAAGGGGTTTTGTGAAGATGTCAGTTGTCTGATCAGCAGTTAGGCAATATATTGGATCAAGAGCTTTCTTTGCCACCAGCATTCATAGATAATGGTATTTGACATCCATATGTTTTGTTTTGGCATGAAACATAGGATTCTTGGACATCTTGATTGCACTTTTATTATCAATGTATAATTGTGTAGGAGTAAACTGAGAAACCTGAAGATCTTCAAGAATATGATGTAGGTAAACAATTTATTTATAAGCATCCCATGCTGTAGTATAATTTAATTCTACTAATGAATTTGCCAATGTATCTTGCTTCTTACAATACCAAGCAATGGCAACTGAACCCATATGCATAGTGTATCCTATGGTTGGCACTCTGTCATTGACACATCCACCAAAATTTGCATCACAATATACAATTAGTTTGAAGTTCTTATTACTGTAGTATTCAAGGCCATATGTTTTCATTCCCTGAAGGTAATGAAGTACTCATTTTTCTGCATGCCAATGAATTTATCTAGGCTCATGCATAAACCTAGATAAAACTCCAACTAAAAATGAAATACCAGGCCTGGTAGTCATCAAGTATATCAAACCTCCCACCAATTATCTAGATGTGGTGTCATCAAAAAAGGCATTGATATCATCCTTAGACAATTTCAAGTTACTTTCCATGGGAGTGAGGGTAGGTTTACAATCACTCATGCCAAACCTATCTCATAAATCAGCAATATACTTAATTTGTGAAATGAAAATACTATGCTCTTTCTGAGTTACCTCTATGCCTAAATAGTAGTGAAGAATTCCAAGATCTATCATCTCAAACCCATATTTTAATTCTTTCTTCACTGACTTGTTATGGCTTTCATCATTACCTATGATAAACAAGTCATCAACATAGAGAACAAGTATCACCATTTTCTTACCCTGCACTCAAAAATAGAGAGTATCATCAGATTCATTGTGATGAAAACCAATGGATTTCAAGTATGAATCCATTTTCTCATACCAAGCCCTAGGTGCCTGTTTGAGCCCATACAAAACTTTTATCAACTTACATACTTTGTGTTCGGCACCCACCTGTTCAAAACCTTGAGGTTGTTTCATATATACTTCTTCCTATAAATCATCATTTAAAAAATCACTTTTAACATCTAATTTATGTACTTTCCAACCATTTTGTGCTGCTAAGGCAAGTACCATATGAATAGTGTGCCATTTGGCAGTTGGTGCAAATGTTTCCTCATAGTCAATACCTTCTTGTTGTGCATATCCTTTTGCAACAAGTCTTGCCTTATGCTTATCAATGGAGCCATCTAATTTATACTTAGTCCTATAAACCCATTTACATCTGATGGGTTTAACATGTGGAGGAGGATCAACAAAAACACATGTATTATTTCTAACTATGGCATCATACTCACTTTTCATTGCTTGTTGCCAAACATGTCCAGTAGATGCCTCCTCAAAAGTGGATGGCTCAGAGGAAGAAGTAGTAACAACCATAACATAGTTTACCCATTTTCAAGAATTCTTGGGCCCTATTAAACCAACTTCATCTGCTTTCAAGTTATAAAAATTACTTTGAGCCCATTTTGGATACTTACTCAAATTATTCAAATCAGGGACTCCAGAATTCTCATCATGTGTATTATTCGAAGGGGGACTTAGAGAATTTTCAAAAATTTATAAGTCATCAACCTATGAACTTGTAGATGGAGGAGAGGAAAGTGAAGGAATTTGAGTCTCATACCACAACTTTGAGGAGTTATCCCCATTATTCAAACCCTTATCTCTTTTTGTATTTTTCCTCTCTAATCTATAAAGTTGAGAATCAATCTCTGCAGTGTTCATAGTCCCAAACTCATCAAATATTACATCTCGACTCACTATGAATTTACCTATATCATGTGCAAGCAAATGAAACCCCTTTTTATCTTTAGAATAACTAAGAAAGATGCATTTTTGACTTCATGGTTCCAACTTAGTTATGTGTTTAATAGGAACCAAAGCAAAACAAAGACATCCAAACACTTTCAAGTGTTTAACTTTTGGTTTAAACCCATACCATGCCTCATATCGAGTTTGTCCCAAAAGTGCAACTGTGGGGGACCTGTTTCTCAAATACACTACAGTACCATTGGCTTCTACCCAAAACTTATCATCAAGTTGTTTATAGTGCAATAAGGCATGTGATGTGCCCTCTAAAGTTATGTTCATCCATTCAAATACTCCATTTTGCTACGGAGTATAAGCATTAATATATTGGTAATGAATGCCATGTTCTTGACAATAATCTAAAAATTCATTTGAGGTATACTCACCTCCATTATCTAAATGAAGAGTGACCAAATGTGAACCTATTTCTTTTTTGACTAAGTGTAACCAATCAACAAACTTAGCAAAAACTTCAGATTTGTTTTTCATAAAAAATACCCAAGTCATCTGAGAAAAGTCATCAATAAACAAGACAAAATATCTACACCCAAAAATGGATGACTTTTTCATGTCACATACATCACTATGAACTAACTGCAAACCCCTGTTAGCTCTCCAAGATGACTGTTTAGGAGATTTTTCTTGATTTCATTTTCTCAAAACATAAGACTCATAAAGAATACTATCTTTGTGAAAAGTGGGTAACCCATTCACCATACCATATATATGCAAATCCACTAAAGAGTAGATATGTAAATGTCCATAGCGGAGATGCCATAATCGCTATGTAGACATAGTACATGTACCTATGTCAACAATTGCCACAAGTTCGATAGTGGGAGGAAGCACTTTACAATGCAATCTAACCAAGTTTCCATCTTCATATCATGTATACATTGTTTTATAATCATCTTTCACTGAATTGATGTAAATGAGCCCATTTTCAAGCACAATTTGACAACCTTTCTTTCAAATAGTTACCAAAGAAAGTAAGTGTTTCTTCAATGTGGGAACATACCAAACATCCTCCAAGTATTTTATTGACCCATTAGGAAGAAGAATCCAAATAGATCCAAGTCCTAGTGGTGTATGCATAGATTTATCTACTAAGGAAACTAGAGAGAGAGAAGCTTCCTTGAAAGACCAAAATAAATCTATTCTAAATGTCATGTGTTTGGTTGCTCCTGTGTCTAAAAGCCATACATCTGTGAGCTCATCTCTAGCCTTATATTCAATATAATCAATGTGCCCCAAAGTAGTGAATGCAAATTCATGGGAAACATTACTGGACTCATCATAGTCATGATTGGCATACTGAGTAAAGTTAGATATTCACTTTTTGTGGCCTCTAAATTTTATCAAAAGGAATCCTACATTATGAGGCAATGTGACCAAATTTTCCACATCTATGACATTGAATGTCTAATCTACCTTGACCTTTGCCCCTATATGAGTTGTGACCACATCCTTGATCACTTATTTCATGTGATTGGTTATATTTTTGGTTATTTGAATAACCCCTACCTGTATTTTGATATCTACCTCCTCTGTAACCTCAACCCCCTCTATAACTATTTCCTCTATTGTTTTGATGCCCAGATGAAGATGAACTAAGCTTTGACTCTAAAACATGAGCTTCTTCAATTTTCTTAGATTTCTTGGGTAGAGAGAGGTCATGTTGGATGAGAAACTTATCCAACTTATCAAAGGTGATGCCTATGATCTTGTCAGAGACATGCAACATTTCAACAAAATTCCTATAGGACCCAGGTAGTCCTTTCAAATCAGTAGTGACTATGAGGTCATCATCTAGTTCTCCAAACCCAACCTTAGTGTACTCAGTAGTGATATTTTTCAACTTATACATATATTCTCTAATATTCCCATCTTCATCTAATGACAATGTAAATATTTGCATATGAATATCTATCTTCTTATGCTTAGCTTTCTTATCATATAAATTTGACACTATTTTCCATGCAGCGTAATTATGAGGAGAATTTTCAATATGAACATAAGTATCACGAGTACAATAGCATTTAAAGAGAGCTAAGGCCTTAGAATCATGAAAATTAAACACATATAATTTATCCTATTCTGTTGGTAATGTGGGATTTTCATTCTTGACAATATCCCATAACTCATTAAAAACTAGTGAAGCCTCCATCATTCATTTCCAATCAGGATAATTAGAAATTGTTAATATATCACCATCTGAAAGCAAGTTTTGAATTTTTGGCATCTTGAAATAAAATCAAGTGTAATAGAGAAAAGTGTGACAAAATGCCAAAGATATGAAACAAATATCACACTCACTGCACAAGACACTACTTCTACGAAGTTTTTCACTTAACCTCCACGTAGAGAAAAAAAGAAAAATAAGAATTTTTTTATGGGTTTTCCACTTAACCTCACCAAAAATTAATTGATTACACCCTCATTTCGACAAATTATATCCTTATTCCACCAATTACACCCTTATATCGCCACAACAATGTAAAAGAAATAGAATTTAATTCCCCTTTTTTTTATTTTTAAAACAACACTATACAATAAGTATGCTTTTCAGAACTTTCAAGGCATACAAAAAGTAGATTTAAAAAGGAATATTCCCTTTATAAAAAGTATATTCTAAAAAAAAACTTCTTACAAAAAGAATGGATTTGAACCCTTGACCTCCTCCTTTGCAAGCTTCTTACAAAATAACTTTAACCAATTGCTCTAAGAGCACTTTTAGAATATAATACTCAGAAACTTGTACTTATGCTAGATTTTGTCTATGAGGGAAAATTTATTAAAAAAAAAGGAAAAATTACATAAATGTAAATAAACCCAAAATTTTTCCCTTTTTAACCTTCTCAGTCAAGCTATCTCACGTGGGACCCATCTGAGGCAAATATTTGATATCCAGACTTTAGAAACATGAAAAAATATTTTCTTGAGTTTTATCACTGTGCCATTTTTGCTTGGGACACCATGGCAGCTCCTGAAACTATTTTCTGCACCTTTTGTCATTGTTGGAGGCCATACAAATCTATACATGCAGGATAAAAATGATTTTGGCTGAGTTTTAGCAAATTTTTAAGGTATTTTTTGTAGGAAATGATTTCAAATTGTAGCCAGGGCATTGGAAGGCCATACCATTGGTCGTACAAATCCAAACAAATGCTAGATTTTCCATTGAGGATACAAAACAAGGGTTTTAACCAGATCTATAGGTGTTTTTGGATTCAAAAAGGCCAAGAATAATGCAATCAACAATGGCAGCCATGGATGAAAAATATAGAGGTTTTCAATATGCAAACAGGCCGTATAAGTTTGTTCTTTTGCCAAAAAATAATGAATTTAATAACATTTAAATGCTTAGAAATTTATTTTTAATGCCAGATGAGGAGTTTGAACATAATTTAATGGAGTATGAATGGCCAAAATGACCAGATGGTGGTACATGAGAAATACACAGGCTTAAATGCAAAAATATTTGAAAAATTAAAATAATTTAACAATTTTTCAAACTTTTGACATTACATTTAAACCAATAAAATATTTTTATTATATGTCATACCTTATTTCACACCATTTAATTTCTCATGAATTCAACTTTTCACCTTGCCTTCCTTTCAAAGTTACCAATGCTCCCAAAATTCACTATGCTGGACAAAACCATGCTCTGATACCACTGATAACTCCTTGAACAAATAGTTTGAACCTTGTCCCCACTTAGTACGAGTGCACAAGTATTTTATTAATTTTCAAAAAACAAGTACATAAGGGTGCCTTAACTCTATTAACCCTTTTTCATAGCAAACATAGATTATATAGATTTTACCCATGATCGGTAAAACCAACTAATCCTATAACCAACTATTTATGGGAAATCAACCCGTAAGGTAGTTCTAATTAATAAATACAAAACATGAAAACTACCTAAAACTAAAACTAAGACTAAGTAACTTTAATTTATGGGGGTGTCTTTAATAAAAATATGCATGCCCCATTAACAATTACTATTTATTAACCTACCAAAAAATCTAACCTAAGATTTTGGAACAAGTCCTAACATGTTTTTATCCTCCAGACAAAATTGTATATATACATGAATGAAATCAATAAATATTGAATGTTTGAAGGACAATATCTTGTGTCTTCATATGGATAATCTCTGTGACTATAATTTTATATGTTGAAAGCCTTCCAATCATGAGAATAGATTTTTTAGTATCATTTGTAAAGATTTATTGACTATGTTAAATTCTATGTTTATTCCTTGAAGCCAAAGAGGCATATAAGAGTGAGATTGTCTAGTGATGTGTAGAGAGCATGTCAAGATGAATTATAGTGGTAAGAACACATTTTTATGAGGTAAGAGGCATATGTATTTGTGTGTGTTTTCAATAGGCCCAGGGTTTAAGTTAACAGACTGTGTAATGATTTGTTGACAAGACACAACCAAAAACCATTAAAGGACCCTAAAAAGGGATCATAAATATGAGTAGAGGCTATTGAACTATGAAGATGGGGTTAAAATGCAATAACATTGATGAAAATTTTGGTGAATTTCCTCAATACCTTTAGGTAAGGTCACTGAGTAACTAAACCCTATATTTTCTTGTTAACAGTGAATTGTATACACAAAACTCTAACTAAATCTAAGGATAGAACGTGAAAAAGAGTAAATCAAGTAGATTTTGAGTTTGAAGAAGGTTTTGGGTAG
The DNA here is from genome assembly GCA_037957365.1 of Torreya grandis. Lineage (NCBI taxonomy): Eukaryota > Viridiplantae > Streptophyta > Pinopsida > Cupressales > Taxaceae > Torreya > Torreya grandis. Next base: position 717,958 of record JARHVA010006620.1, on the reverse strand, counting down.
TTTTATAGACCTCAATTAGGTCACACTACATTTTAAAAGTCTCTCAATATCTGTTAAAGGCATTTTGAGCCCTCTTGGGCTAACACAAAACATAAAAAACCCTAGACTAGGGTTAAAAAACTAAAAGTGAAATAAAAGATAAAGTAATTAATGGAAATTGACAAAATTGGTAGTTTAATGGATAATGAAATTGGTAAGGAAATTTTAAGGTTTTTAGAGTTGTATGGCATCCTTCGATATATATATATAGCTAGTTATGTGTGAAGAAGGGGCTAAGAGGCCTAATTAAGCTTAGGCAGTAGAGGATTAAGGCATATAGAGAAAGAGTTAAAGCTTGAAATTTTATAAAAATGTCAAGGATGATAAAGGGTGATAGAATCAAGTGATGGTTTTTTAATAAGTAATCCATACCATATGTACCATGGGAATTTGATAGAAAAAAGGATACAAGGATAAAGGGAAGATTGAGTAAAGTTACATAAGAAGGCTAAGTGCTAGAAGGATGATTGACTTCAAGTTGAGACCAGTGAGTTATGGTACAAGAAGCCTATGTAAGGCTTAGGTATGTGTTAAGGAATTAAAGAGGATGAGGTGACAGTTTGAAAGTATCAAGAACCTAGAGAGAGTGGACCTCAAAGAGAAGGATAGTGTATATGATGGATGAAAATCAGTGAGAGGATGTTCAGTATGAGATGTATGAGAGAAATAGTAGTGTATAGAGGATTCTCTAGATAGAGAAACCAATCAAGAAACCTAGAGGATATATCTTGAGATATAATTACATTAAGCTAAGAGAGAGAGAGTTTATAGACACACAAAGATTTATGCATGAATGAAGATTGTAGGTATCAAAGTTTGGTTGGGTAGAGAATGAAAGAGTTCTTCTACATCATTTGGTATCAGAGAAACATGATTCATTTGGAAACAATGAAGGATATCCATCAAGAAAAAAGTAAATGTTTGTTTTTTTTCTCATTATGAGTTTTTTGTTATGTTCATGCAAAAGTATTGAGATGTGAATAGAAAGTTGTGAGTGGAAAGTTGTGAAGAGTGGTAACTAGTGAGGCTTGTGAAGAAGTGAGAGAGATATTAAAAAGCTAAAGAGAGAGAGATCACGAGTGAGGTTTAAGAGAGAGAAAGAGGTGTCCTAGGAAAAGGACAAGAGAAAGAGAGAAGATAGACCTAGGTGAGAGGTCATGAGAGATTGAGAGAGACCCAAGTGAGAGGTCATGAGGTGGAAAGTGGATGAGGCTTGTCAAATAAGTATAAGTCCTAGTGAGACCAAGAGATTGAGAGACATGTTAGACAATATAAATAAAGATAAAGGAAATAGGGAATAAGGTAAGAGTGAGAGGAACTACCATAAGGAGATGATGGTATAGGATGGCACCAAGAGAATAGAGATGGAAAAAGAGATTATTGAAGTGAGGCAACAATAGGATGAGTTATTAGTCATCATAGAGAAATTGAGAGAAGATGAGAACCTACATTGTTTATGGGTCATGAGAAATAAGCCAATCAAATTGACAATCAAGTTATAGATAAAGAGAACAAGGATACAATCCATGAGGGAAGAAATAAGGTAGAAGAGGTTGTTATGAAAGAAAATTAAGAGTGAAATAAAGAGGTACAAGATGAGGATGTATGTGCATGAAGTTAAATATCACCTTGAAATGGATGGGGTGAGTTTTATTAAAGAAAAGGAAGGTAGTGGAAAATATCTAGGTCAAGAGAATGATAAAGATGAAGTGGATTAGATTGAAGGCCTCATTGAAGGCTTGGACAAGGAAGTAAAATCCCATGAAGAAGGTGAGAAATCTGATTTCAAGTTTTTATATGAAAGTAGTGAACAATTAGAGGAAGAACTAGTTTCCTTAGAGAAGGAATTTCATGGTGAGAGGATGGATAATGAAGATAAAATATAGGTTACATCAGTTGAGAATCTTGTAATAGAGGACAAAGAACATGAAGAGAGAACAATGATGGAAGCAATACATTAGGCTTAAGACATAGAGCCTTACAGAGGCTTGAATCTCATTGAGATAGAAGTTAGGCATGACATTATCTTTGTCTTTTAAGCAAGCATGTAGTTGAGAATAGAGGAAGCTAAAAGTACATGTGTTAATATGATGATTTAGGGAATCTACAACCCATATGATAGAGGTAAAGGAGAAAGAGTGAGTGCACAATAAGTGAAAGTTACTATAAGCAAGCAAGAGCAAAAGATAAGAAAAATATTATTTGACCAAGGCAAGCATAAGAGAAAAGAGGAGAAGTTAAGGTATGATAGAGCAACAGAAGATGAGGATGATCCAAGAGAGATGAATTGGAAAATAAGGAATAAAAGTGCAATAGTCTAATTGAGTTGAATTTCTTTCTTCCTCGGGAAAATGATGTAGGGGGATCAAACAACATATTGATCATTCAATCATTAGGTAAGTATTTAGGTGATGTATAGGTGTATTAGGTCTTAAAACATGCCCTATAATTCATTTAAGCCTTTGGAATAGTCTTATAATTTATCTAGATGGCCTTTTGGCATTTTCTCGCTAAAATGGGCATTTGAAAATTTGAACTTGAGTTTGTGTGTTAGGAATGCTTTGAAGAAATGTCAATACATGTCATGTTAATAAGTGTTAGTAAACATTAATTTAGGGGTATAGGTGTGTATAATAAGTTGATTTAAATACATAATATGGAATAAAGCAAGAAATGTGAATGTAAAGCCTTTTGAAGGCAGTTGCCAAGAAAGTTAGTTATGTAAGGAAGTTAGTTTCTTATGTTTGTAACAATATTTTGGATTATAATAGGTATTATTATTGTAGGATAAGTTAGTAAGTAGTTTTTAGGAGTCATTAAGAGAAAAATAAGTAGCAAAAGGTAAGAAGGAGAACTTGAAGGAATGAAAATAAAATGCAAAAGCCTCTATGTTTTGTCCTTAAGATAGAGTTGTATATATATATATATATATATATATATATGAATGAAAATAATAAAGATTGAATGTTTGAAGGAAAATATCTTGTGTCTTAATATGGATAATATTTGTGACTATAATTTGATATGTTTAAATCCTTCAAATCATGAAAACAAATTTCTATAGTATCATTTGTAAAGATTGATTGACTGTGTTTATTCCTTAAAGCCAAAGAGTTATATAAGAGTGAGATTGTCTAGAGATTTTTAGAGTGTATCAAGATTAATTATAGTGGTAAGAACATAATTTTATGAGGTAAGAGGCATATGTATTTTTGTGTGTTTTCAATAGGCCCAGGGTTTAATTTAATAGACTATGTATATGCTTTGTTGACAAGACACAATCTAGAAACTATTAAATGACCATAACAATGGATCGTAAGTATGAGTAGAGGTTATTGAACCATGAACATGGGGTTTAAATATAATAACATAGATGAAAATATTGATTTATTTCCTCAATACCTTCAAGTAAGGTCACTGAGTAACTAACCCCTATTTTTTCTTGTTAATAGTCAAATTATATGCATAAAAATCTACTAAATCCAAGGATAGAACATGAAAAAGAGTAAACCAAGTAGATTTTGAGTTTATAAAAGGTTATGGGTAGGTGAATAGACCTAAATTAGGTCACAATATTTTTTTAAAGTCTCACAAGATCTGTTAAAGGCATTTTGAGCCCTCTCAGGCTAACATAAAGCATATAAAACCCTAGACTAGGGTTAGAAAATTGAAAGTGGAATAACATGGGAAAGAATATTTTAATATTTTAATATTTATATGGTATATTTCAAAAAATATATAGCTGAATGTGTGTGAATAAGGGTCTAAGAGGCCTAATTAGGCTTAGGTAATGGAGGATTAAGGCATTTAGAGAAAGAGTTGAATATTGAAATTTCATGGAGAGGTCAAGGATGATAAAGGGTGATAGAATAAGGTGTTGTTTTTTAAATAAATAATCCATACCATATATACAATTGGAATTTGATATAAAAAGGCTATAAGGATAGAGGGAAGATTAAGTAAAGTTGCATAAGAAGGCTAAGTGATAGAAGGAGGATTGAGTTCAAGTTGAGACCAAAGAGTTATGGTCTAAGAAGTCTATAGAAGGCTCAGGGATGTGTCAATGAATTAAAGAGGATGAGGTGATAGTTTGAAATTATGAAGAACCTAGAGAGAGTGGACCTCAAAGAGAAGGATAGTGTATATGATGGATGAAAATAAGTGAGAGGATGTTTAGTATGAGATGTATGAGAGAAAGAGTATTGTATATTGGATTCTCTAGACATAGAAAAAAATCAAGAAACCTAGAGGATAGATCTTGAGAGAGAATTACATTAAGCTAAGAGAGATAAAGTTGATAGACACAAGAATATTGAATACATGAATGAAGATTGAAAGTATCAGAGTTTGGTTAGATTGAGAATGGCAGAGCTCCTCTGCATTAAATTGCCCATGATTTCCATGTGCAACATAATGAAATTGACAAGGATAAAATAATTTAGATAAGTAGTGATCTATAACTAAACATCCCATAGATCCCAATGTTTAAATCGGTCTTTGATACTAAAATTTCATATGCCCAAAATTTAACACAAGAAAACTTATTAACTAAACATGAGAAAAACATGGGATTATTTATTTATTTATTTATTTATTATTATTATTATTATTAAATGGTATAAATAAGTATGACACACATAATTATGTAGTGACTTAGGTAAATAGTTTCATTGATATTAAAATTTTAGTTATTCCAAGAATTATCTTTCAAGTCCAATAAGAAGGATGATGATAATGACCCTAACCTAGCCTAAGAACCTAGACCTGATGCCCCTATCACAACTTGGCCATCCTACATATCCACTTTATGGAATTAGGGTTATATGTAGTTTTCCTTACACTTATGATGGCCTCCTTTGTAAGACATTATCACCAAATAATAGTTAGCAATCTAAACCAACAAGGGATATAATACACCACACAAGTGAGATATTAAGCTCTCATCATCTATTCAAAATAATGACACGTACAAAGGTCATAAATCAAAACCTATAATGTCACAAGGTGTATGTGCTTTCCAAAGCATTCCCATACAAGGTTATAATGAAAGTGAAGCATGACCTGGAATCTATATTCTCTTATTCCAATGAGATCAATGTTTTAGCAATCTCTGATCTACACTACTATAAGATGGTTTGTCTCTTGATCAAGCATTTAATGGTGTCTAAGGTTTAGATGGGAGATAACATGCTAGAATCCCAATAATCAATAAGGGTAACTATTATACAACAACTAAACAACTAAGAAAACCACACATCTATATTGGTAATCACCACTTGCATGAGGAATAATTCCATAAGATTTATACTAAAATAAGTTCTCTAAGGGTTATATTTATAATCATGTGTTCCAAGAACACCCTAAGGTTAGTTTTATATTGACTACACTAGGTGATCATCCTAAGGGTTAATACTCTAAGCCTACACCCACTCCCCAAGCTACCTACATATCTATGATGATCCCTTCACACATAAAATTAGGGATGGTATTAGTTCAACCATTCCTAAACAAGTGTTATATTAGATGGGAACGTATTTGACCTTCACTAATTAACATGAGTGAAATAGGTTAACTTTACTAGTAATACCCTGACCATTATCTATTTTATATGTTATTAAGTAACACCAATACATCTAATAGAGAGAATTATGTGCATAATATATATAAGCTTTAATTCTAAAAAAAAACTCATAATAGGAGCATAACCCAAAAATAACTCCTAGAAGGCCTTATCCCAGGTCTACCCATTGACACTTAATACAAACCAAAACATTTGCATTTGAGGCTTAAACTTGAACTTAGGTAATAAATGTATAACTAAAAAGATATAAAAGGGGTAGGGTAGACAAGGTGCCCAAAATATATATGTCAATATAGCACTAAAACCACCACTACAACAAGAGACCTTTCCAAAAATACCAAGCTCTAATCTAATAAATATATGCTTAAGCACCCTAGGAATAAATTCATGGGAAGAAGATAATTTTCTTATAAACATGAAAACCTATTCTATAAGCTAAGAATGTTGTGTTTCAGTCAATAAGACATTTTATTATGAGGGGAAAAACCAATTAGTTGACCATTTCCAAATGGATTTACTTGAAAATTTGTCTTACAAAGTTTTATATAAATTGGCTTTAAAATCTCCTTGGAAAAAATAGAAAAACTAATGATAAATCTTATTTTAATAATTTAATGAAAATTTAAAGCTATTATAAATTGGTTACAACTTCCAGATTTAAAAAATACCATTCCCAAGTATTCTAACTACATTGATTCTTAATCGACTTTGAAGGCTAAAAATAAGGTAAATTTTGTCATCACAAAATGCCTTCAGCAATGGTCGCAAAAGACCATCGTTGAGGAAGGTAAGAATAATTTGTTGGTTGATGGATAAAACCACATCATAAAATAATATGCTCTAGGTCTCGGTCTAGATAATTTTAGTCTTAGATATTTTAACTAATCAAAATTAAGAAGGTTTAAAACACACTTAATATGGCCTTAAGTAATTTCAAAATTAGACTAAATGTTAGTTTAAAAAGAATTTGGCCTTACTACCTGGTTTCATCTTGCTTATTCATAGTCCCTCCTTATTTATCATCTAAAAATTATTCTCAAGAAATTAACTATTGTTTAATATAAGCCAAGGTGAGATACACTTTAAGATCATTAAGAGTTCACAAAATTACAAGTTTACACAATATTAAATGCCAAACAAAGATTATAATTTAATTTAATGTTTTAATTATTTAAATGACAAATAAAATTTCACTTGATTTAAGTGGATGAAAATTAAATATTTACCCTTAGATTGAGTAGATCACCACCACTTGATCCAAGCTTTCTAAAGGTTTCCCTAAGATTCTCTTTGGTAAGATAAAATTCAACTTCTTTCATTTTTCTCTTCCAATTTTTTTTGTAGGTTAGATATGGAGTTACTAAGAGGAAAACTAAGTTCAATCCATTCCAAAAAGATGAATTCTTGATTACATATACATATATTACTCAAGCTAAATTCGTGTGTGTGTGTGTGTGTGTGTGTGTGTGTGTGTGTGTGTGTGTGTGTGTGTGTGTGTGTGTGTGTGTGTGTGTGTGTGTGTGTGTGTGTGTGTGTGTGTGTGTGTGTGTGTGTGCGCGTGCGTGTGCTAAATTTATGACTCACTCACACACAGTTAGGAATTAATTGATTTAAGTGAACAAAAGTAGACAATAGTTCATAGGACAAATATTACCCTTATTTTTAGGATCTCCTATTGATCTAAGGGTTAAAATAATACAAATTATATAACATGGGTAAGTTATGATTGTTTCCACCAAAGGTTCAATTTATTTCCTCGAGATATTCATAATCTCACTATTAGTTTCCTTTACAAATAGACTATTTACAATGTAATGGGTAGATCATTTCTCATTAAAAAATACAAAAGAGAGGGAAAGATTAGGGTAGAAAGAGATAAATATCTTGACTAATATAGGTCTTATAATACTTAGAAATTGAATAAGTGTTGGTTGTAATAAAATCACTGAGCATTAAGTCTAGTTATTGCACAAACTAAAACACCACAATGAGCAAGACTCAAAGGACAAATATGTGAACATGAAATCTATAAATCTATTCAAAAGAAAGTTTATATATAATCCTATATCTATTTTCACACTAAAACTAATGTAAGCCTCAATAATAATTAGAATGAGCTCTCAAATCCAATTAAACTAGTTATTATAAAATCTAATTGTATATTCATTTACACACCAATAACATCAAAAAAATTCTTTTCATATATCACTTATCAAATTAAGATCATTATCAAACCATCAAGCCAAACTAGTAAGAAGGGAAATTGAACTCTTAGCTCAATCTCCACATAATTTTTATACTCAAATGTGGTGATCTTGGTAGGCAATCAAAGCTCAAAAAGCATGAGGGAATAATAGGTGTAATCCTAGCTTCATTTTGACAATGTTTTTGGGACCAAATTTGTTGACCCCTTACAATAGAAAATACTGTTGCTTATATAGATAATTTTATTCCATCATGGATATGATGCACAACAATAAATTAAATGCTTTTAATATAAACATTTAAAGGAATGACTAATTAGAACTTAGTCTTTTATGATAACACATCAAGAAGGAATAAGATAAGATCAATTTTGTCTTGGCACAATTTTAGATACAACTTCCAGGATGGAAGTCAATTCAATCTCCATTTCACTCTAATCTCTAAGGAACAATAGGTACTCTATGATATTTAATTTCTTCTACTAACTGATCATCAATCCAAACAGGAAGAGACACCTCATTACAAACTAATCCCAATGATGGAATAGTTGGTTCATGCTATTTTTTATCCATTTCCAATTTATTATACTTATCTCAAAGTAACAAAATTATTTTTAGATACATGATTTCTTATTAAATTCCAATGACAAGGCAACATTGGAATAATGGGTTGTTCCAATCTATAAATAGATGTGTTTAATCCACTTGATTAACTTATTTGGTACCTCTGACCATTGAGGAAAACTCATGTTGTGCACATTTTATTTGATATCATTTTCTCATTAATCTAGGTCCAATTTTATTTATTATACATTTTTATTTCTTTATGCATGTTAATATTATTATTTCTCTATGTTCTCTTTTAAATTATCTCAAGAGATCTTTGATGTAGGATCGTTTCAAATGACTCTAGGTTCATAATTCTCAAGTTTATGCATTGTAGTTACCCACTCTCTTCTGCTTGTTATATTTGCTTTCATTCAAAAATAAGTGTCACTTGCTTGTCACTTAGTATTTTCCCTAGACATCAAATTTTGTCCCTTTATTTTCATTAGGGAATGCTTACATGTCTACTTCACTTCCATTTATCATCTTTGCATCTCTCTACTACTTATCCTTTGTTTAAATTCTTTGTTTTGCCCATCAGGTCCTACTTTGACACTTGGTAGCTTGTCAGCATTCTTAGGCATTACCTCATTATCTACCTCTATCATCACCATGTGTATTCTTCTTAGGTTCTTAGTTTTTTCATGATTTGATGGGTTAATATTAGTAATTCTTTGATATTTTGGGTTAATGTTGTCAATCCTCTAGGCTTTCAAGGCTTTGAGTCTCCAAGGTTCCAAGCGTACAAGGTACTAAGATAATTTCATGTGTCACAATCTCAGGGAGTTGAGGATTTACATGACTTAGTTTCTTTTTGAATATATTTTACCATGTATCTCTCTGAGGTAGTGAGATTTAAACACGTAGTCGAAGATAGATGGATCTTGGAGACCTTTTACAAATAAAACAAGGTAAAAGTAGACTTGGGAAAAAATTAGTAGGTTAGTAAAAAACCAAAATCCATCAAAGTAAGAATAAATAAATGCAAACAAAGCATGCAACTATAGGTGAAAATTTAAATGAAGGAAAATAAAACTAGATTTCAATATAAACATGACCAAATATATACCAATCTGAGTGAAATAAAATGCTTTAAAAACTGAATGAACATTTAAAACTATAAAAAAACAATATAAATGTTCCCAAATTAGGCCAAGAGATAATAAAATGATAATGCAATAATATACATTTCTCTTAACATTTGAAATTACATGAATAATATATCTTGATGATGCACAAATAAACCAAAATATGATAAACAGGTCAGGCTCATGAATTGGAGACTATAAATGGAATCAAATCTTTGGTTTTTTTATTAAAATTCATAAATTAAGCCTTGAAACTATACAAATACATTAAAAAAAATTGTTATGCTAAAGTAAGAGGGTCCCCATGTTAAAAATTTGAGTATGGGGCATGTTGGACCCAACAAATGACAACTTTAATGCGGAGAATGTTGCTCAACATCTAGAAACTAGACCAAAAATCATCAAACTCAAACAAGAACACTAAATCACAAACTAATCCTTTAAACAAACCTGGAAATGAAAGCATTCAAGTCTACCTAAATATGTAACATATTAAGTTCCAAATATGCCTAAGACCATCAGTGTGTGTTAACAATGATTAATTCCCCTATAACTCTAGCATTCATGTAAACAAATTTAAACTTGTTTAAAAATGATTAAAATTTATGAAAAGGCTAATTTTGAATGTTTAGCTTAGGTGGAATAACATGGGCATTACTTTACTACCATCTAGACATCTATATCCCTGATAGAGATACCTCTAGTCCCACTAATGGCCTTGCTCCATTGATAACCAAGCTAAAAAGCTTATGATGGAGATTGCCTAAATCACGCTTTTGAGGAAAGAATTGGATTTTACATTTTATTCAATTTCCTTTGAGTTATTTATTTTGGAAATATTTCATTGTTAAGTCTATTGAGGGTTGGGGACCAATCCATGGGTGTAAGGATAGACTCATAAAATTCATAATTATTAAGACAAAGTTAAATCAATTCAGTGTTTTCATTTTGATTCTAATGTTAAATTAAGTATAGTTTTATGGCTTCAACAAGAACATGAAATGTTTCTAAAATTCATACATTCTATTTTGAATCATAGGCTTTTAAATTCTAAAAATTCATAAAGAAAATTGAAGTAGCCTATGTAGTTGTTTCAGGATGATTCACATTCTAATTTCCAAAATTGAAAACTCTCATACTTTATTGTCAACCATTTGAAGTCCCTCATTTATGGGAGGGCATAAGGACACCACTGTGCTTTGGCAAAGTGTTATCTAAAATTATTTATATTCTTTAAAGTATAATTGTCTTACCATGTTAATTGTACAGTCCTAGTAAAATTAAATAAAAATCTATATCAAGGAAGATCCGATAATGCCAAAGACCACCCTTTTAGGAACTAAATTCTCATAATAAACATGTAAATAACTCTAATCAATTTTTGAAAGGCATACCATAATCAAGTAAAGGATCAAACATGCAAGCTAGCTTAAACAAGCAAGGAATAAAATCATACAACACATGAAACAACAAAAAAAAAAAAAAATCAAACTAAACTAAATCAAATTGTAAAGAAGGAAACACTAGCTACAAAAATAAGAAATTATATACAAAATATATATAAAGAGGAACTAGACTAATTGGGAGGGTGGTTTTGGAAACCTAGTGCATCATGATTTTTACTTGACATTAATATCAAGGTTATTTCAGTCAATGTCCTTAAAAAATAGCAAACATCTTTGATTTTACTTAAAACACTCTTTGACTTTCCTTCTTACAAAACCAAGGTCATTAGAAAGCATGCATTTGAAAAAGCTAGGTGTCTTAATCCCAAAATTAGAATCAACATAGATTTGGAAATAATTTACCTCAAAGTCTTTTCAAGTAAAATCAAGATTTATATGTTATAACATGTCAACTTTAGAAGTAGTTAAACCCATGACTAGATAAATATATGAATCATTTTCATGGAAAAGAAAGCCACTAGTTAAATCAACATGCAGAAGGAAATCCAACACTCCTCTTGAAAATACTACAACATCAAGATATTAATTTATTGGGGACTACTAATGTTTAAAAAATAATCATTTTTACTCACATCTATAAGAGGAAATACATCAAAAAATCAATCTTCAAAAATATCACCTTATAGGGAGGTAGAATCAAACCTTCAATAAAAGAAATCCTCAATGTATTCTTTAAAATAAGTCACTTGAGAATCATCATAATCTTTATCTATGCATTCAAGATTTAGAATTGGCATTCCTAGATCTATTTCAATTTTTTAACCTCTTCACAACTAGTGTACTCAATGATCAGATGTTGCATGATTAGCTTTGGTAATCTGAAACTTAAATAAGATCATCATCCTAATTTATTTCTTCTTGTATAGGTTGATTATGTTATTTTAAATTTGAATACTAAATGAAATCATCATATTGATTAGCATTGTAATCTTCATTTGAAAGTAAGTTATGATTTATGAAAGGAGATTGGTAACCTGCAAGATCAAATTATGAAGACTTTGTTGGAATGGTAGCATGAATAACTTCCTAAAATATTACTGCATTATTTTGAGAAGCAAAAAAATCTTTTGGATTTAAGATTTTCTCCTCCTTATCTAAAATGTGTGTTTCCTATTCAATCATATCATAATTTGGAGGATTAGAATCTTTTGGATCAACCCTTTTAAATACCCCATACTCAAAATATAGATTTTCTTGGGGAATACTAAGGTCTAAACACTTATCATTAGCATAGTGGAAACTTATTCATATTTAGAACCAATAAAAATTTCCCCAACCATAGAGGTAAAATCTAACCAACAACTACAACAACCATATGTGTTCTTCCATAATTACCAATTTTATTCTCTTCTAAACTCAAAAGATCTATATACATGTATTTAGAGTGATCACCATCCTCAACTGAAGAATCAAAATCAATGCAAATATAAACAATAGATTTATTCATTTCATGATTTTTAAAATAGCTATTGGAATTAGAAGGACTTACCTTATGATCTTGCCAATCATAGACAAGAGACTCATTTACTTGAAGTTTGATGACTATGTTATTGGGAACAAGAGGTTCTGTAACTACCAATTCTTGAATAGGTGGATCATCGAAGATAAGAAATTTTTATATTTTACCTTACATGTATGCCCATAGCCCACACATATCCAAAGATAATAGTCAAAATGATACCATTGAGTTTTTGACCTTATTTAATCAACTCGTTAAATGTAGGGATGGAGGCTACATAACAAAAGGATACTTCTAATGGATAGCATAACTTTTCCTTGTACAACTCCTTTAGCCCACTAAATTCTTCTTCTATTTGACTATTGGAAGTTTCATATTTCTTGGAAAATAACTCATGATTAATCAAGGAATCATGGTGACTAATAGGCTCAAACTAGTATAGTTATATTGAGACATCAACATCATTTTGTCTATTAATTTCATCCTATTGTTACTATTGGTTTTTTAGTTACTCTTTTAACTTTAAGATTTATCCTTTAATATCTGAAATGCATTCCTACACTTCAATTATGTCATCAAAATCATGTTTAGGTGGCTCATATATAATGGTATCCACTATAATGATGGTGACATGATCTTGGTTCTTCTGATTATTAGGAAAGACATTCAAGAAAGATGGATAATCTTCCACTAGGCTTCTAAATTAAAGTAGGAACTGATTTTAAAGACTCTTACATCTATAAATAGAGTTGGGTGATAAAATTGAATACTAATACTATGCTTCTCCTTTTAAATTTAAGGAAAATAGTCTATAGGCCATGTCTTAAAATTGCACATTCAACACATATATAAGTAATATATGATCAATAATGTACTCCTCGATAATTTTTGTATGATCATTTTAAAACATTGGGATGAGATCGTATTAGTCCTTAGGGTAAATCTTGTGGAGTTCTTGGAATGTTTATGGCTAACTTAACAAGCCAGTCCATTCTAGGATAGATTAGGACCTAGTGATCTTTATAGAGTGGTCGAGGTTGATTTCAATAGACAAATAAAAAATAATAGAATCTCAAACATAGTAGATTCATAGTCTCCTTTCCTTTCCTAGAAATGTTAGTGTGAATTTAATCACACAATATAATGAGTTAAAAGTATAACCTTATGAATGTTAAAACTGATGGTAAGATTCTAGAGTTTTAGGATTGAAAAGACCACAAGATTAGAAATATGGCATTGGATCAAGATCATAAATATTAAGAGATAGGAAATATGGCACTTGATAGGCCTTCCTTCTAGCACCAATTTATGTTTTTTGTGTGTTAATTAAATAATGCAAATTGGGAAAATTAGAAAGAGAAGGCATCAAGCTAAAGTCTAATACGCAATTCAAAGGTTTAAGATCAGAAAAAACTTAATGAATCCATAATTATAACACCCTTATAATAATGCCTTATTATCTAAGCAATCTCAAACAAATTTTGATAACTAGAGGTTCAAGCCCTCCTTCTAGCACCAAATTATTTTAGGATGAAATTGTGACTCACTCAAACATAATTAGGAACTAATTGATCTAAGTGAACAAAACTAGTTAATAGTTCATGGGACAAAGAGTCCCTTATTTATATGATCTACTAGTGATCCAAGGGCCAATAAAATCCAAATGATATAACATGGGTAAGTTGTGATTGTTTCCACCAAAGGTTCAATTGATTTCCTCAAGATATTTATAATCTCACTATTGGTTTCCTTTACAAATGTACTATTTACAATGTAATGGGTAGATCATTTCTCATTAATAAATATAAAAGAGAAGGAAATATTAGGGTAGAAAAAAGATAGATTCATTGATTAAGATAGGTCTTTCAATAACTATAAATTTAATTAGTGTTGTCTGAATTAAAATCATTGATCATTAAGTCTAGTTACTGCACGAACTAAAACACCACAATGAGCAAGACTCAAAGAATAATTATGTGAACATGAAATATATAAATCTATTCAAACTAAATCTAATAAATAAGCCTACAACTATTTTCACACTATGACTAACGTAAGCCTTAAAAATAATCAGAATGAGCTCTCAAATCTAATTAAACTAGTTTCTACATAATCTAGTTATATATTCACTTGCACACTAATAACATTAAAAAACTTCTTTTCATAGATTACTTCTCAAATAAAGATCATATGTAAACTATCAAGACAACATTATTAGGAAGGGAAGGTGAATTCCTAGCTTAATCTCCATAGAATTTTGATACTCAAATGTGTTGACCTTGGCATACAATCAAAGCTCAAAAAACATGAGGGAATAATAGGTGTAATCCTGACATAATTTTGACAACATTTTGGGGACCAAATTTGTTGACCTCTTACAATATCAAGCAATGTTATTTATATAGACAATGCTAGTCCATAATGGATATGATGCACAACCATAAATTAAATTCTCTTTATACAAACATTTAATGGAATGATTGATTAGAACTCAGTCTTTTGTGATAACACATCAAGAAAGAATAAGAGAATATCAATCTATTCATGACATAATTTTAGATATAAATTCCAAGATGGAAGTGGATTCAATCTCCAACAAACACCAATATTTGAGGAACAATATGCCCTCTTTGACATTTAAATTATTTTAATAACTGATCCTTGATCTAAACAAGAAGAGATACCTCATTACAAACCAATCCCAATGATGGAACTATTGGTGCATGCTTTTGTTTTCCCATTTCCAATTTTTTATATTTATCTCAAAGTAATAGTATTGTTTCTAGATGCATGATCTTTTATTAAATTCTAATGACGAGGTGACATTGGAATAATGGGTTTTTATAAACTTTAAATAGATGTGTTTAGTCCTCTTGATGAATTTATTTAGTGCCTCTGACAAATGAGGTAAACTCATGTTGCACACATTTTCTTTGATCTCATTTTCTACTCAATCCAAGTCCAATTTCATTAATTTTACATTTCAATTTCTTTGTGCATGCTACTATAACTACTTCTCTATGTTCTCTTTTAAATTATCTCAACATATCTTCGATGTAGGTTTTTTTTAATTGACTCTAGGTTCACAATGCTCAGGTTTATGCACTGTAGTCACCTACTCTCTTTTTCTTTTTGTTTTTGCTTTCATTCAGAAACAAGCCATCACTTGCTTGTTATTTGGTCTTTTCCCTGGCCATCAAATTTTGGCTCTTTATTTACTTAAGGGAATTCTTACATGTTTATTTCATTTCTAGTTATCACCTTTTTGGTACTTTGTTTACTTCTATTTTGTTAAACTTCATTGCTTTAACCACTAGGTCCTACTTTGATACTTGGTAGCTTGTTAGTGTTCCCATGCATTACCTCACTTTCTACCTATATCATCACCATGTGGCTTCTTCTTGAGTTCTTGGGTTCTTCATGATTTGATAGGTTAATATTGTTAATGCCCCAATCTTTTAGGTTAATGAAGTCAATCCTCTAGGCTTCCAAGCTTCTAAGATTCTAAGGTTTCAAGAACATGCCATGCATCACAATCTTGGGGACTTAAGGATTTACATGAATTAGTTATTATTTTAACAAATTTTGTTGTGGATCTCTTCGAGGTAGTGATATTTTAAATAGTGGATGAAGATTGATGGCTTTAAGAGATCTTATATGAATAAACCAAGTTAAATGTAGACTTGGAAAATAATCAGTAGATTAGTCAAAAACCAAAATCCATATAATTATGAATAAATAAATGCAAACAAAGCATGTAATGACTTAGACTAGACTAGGTGAAAATGTAAATGAAGGCAAATAAAGCTAGATTTCAATGTAAAATTGACCAAACAACCACTAGTCTGAGTGAAATAAAATGATTTAACAACTGAATAAACATTTCAAAATATAAAACACAATACAAATGTTTCCATGTTAGCAAAAGAGACGATAAAATGATCATGAAAGAATCTACATTTCACTTGACATTTGAAATTACATGAAGAATATATCTCGATGATGCACACATAAACTATAATGTGATAAATAGGTCAGGATCATGAATTGGATATTATAAATGGAACCAAATCTATGCTTTTTGATTGGCATTCATAAATGAAATCTTAAAAGAATACAAAAATATGAAGTAAGAGGTCCCCATGTGAAAAATCTGAGTATGGAGTGTGTTGGACCCAACATGTGTGTGTGTGCATGAACGTGCTAAAGTAAGAGGCTCCTCATGTGAAAAATATGATATATGTACTCAGATTTTGACCCTCTTACTTTAGCGTGCGCACGCGCGCGCGTACACACACACAAGAGCTACTATATGTATGCATACTTATATATATTTTTTAATTTATCTATATATTATAATCCATATTTTATTATTTTCATTATCATAATATATACACCATTTTTTAAAATTTAAATATACATTTTTTTATTTAAAAAAACTTCATGGGCAGTGACCTATATAGTTTTCACCCTCCCCTATGGGATGGGCTACCAACTTCACACACACACACACAAGAGCTACTATATGTATGTATACTTATATATATGAATATTTTTTTTTTTCATTTATCTATATATTATTATCCATATTTTATTATTTTCATTATCATAATATATACACCATTTTTTAAAATTTAAATATACATTTTTTTATTTAAAAAAACTTCTTGGGTAGTGACCTATATATTTTTCACTCTCCCCTATGGGGTGGGCTACCAGCTGCACATTTGTCACCCCCTGCCCACTCCCCCATTGTATGGGTTGCAGTTGGATTCATAGCTGTCACCCCTTCCCTTACCAGGGGTTTGGGGTGGCTGGCTATGCCACTCTCCCCACCCCTATATAAAGGTGGGTGGGTGGGTGGTAGCTTGGCTAACCCACCCCACCATTTTATTATTATTAGTATTATTATTGTTGTTGTTGTTGGTGTTGTTGTTGTTGTTGTTGGAACAAAAATTTATTAATTTTTATTATTTTATATACATATATTTTACAAATATGTATATAATTAAATTAACCCAATTATTAATTATTTCTCTTATAAGAATGCACTTGTCTAATTATTTAATTTTATATTTCTTTAAAATGTACATTTAAGTTTAGTGGCCTTCATATTTAAATTTAAAATACATAACTTAAAGTAAACAAATTTTAAATTTTTACTAAAGAGGAATTATTAAGAAATACAAGGGATATATATATATATATATATATATATATATATATATATATATATATATATATATATATATATATATATATATATCACATGGGGTAGCTTATTATAAAATAATTGTTGCATTTTCTAATATATTTATCATCCTAGTTTACAATGATTATTCATAAAATGAGCAACTTTCCTCACCAAATTTAATTTTCAACAAGAGAGATAATATTGAGAGAGATGAAGAGATGTCTATTTTTACATTTTTATTTCGCAACTCATAACATACATATAAACTATTAGCACTCTCTAATCTAATCTACTTATCAAAAAATGAGAAGAATGGAAGGAAAAGAAAATGGCATTTTCATTTTAAACACAAAATCTCTTGAAAGCTTAAGTGTGATATATACACCAACAATCCCTTATCATTCTCAAAATGTGAATTTTATAAAATTTCAAGAGGAGAGAGAGGTGTTCACAATAATAAACAAGCAAACACAAACATTCCATATTCCTATTTAAAACCTTGCATTTTCATTTTTAATCTAAATGTTATTTAGGAGGTCAAAGGGAAGAGATATGTGTTTGTTTGATTCATTTTAATATAAGAGAGAAGAGAGAATGATATCAATATTTTCTAGTAAATCAACATCCACATTTCTTTTGCAATCATAAAAATATAACATGATAATCATAATTCTCAATATTTAATCTTCATGGTTCAATGAGAGGGAAGTGGAAGGAAAAAAGAGAAATATTTTCCTCATAAACACATAAAATAACAAGATTTATTGCATACAAGTGTGAAATGGAGGGAACATTAACTCAAAATATATCACAACTCCAACTGAACAATCACCATACAACTAGTATTTTACATAGGATAAGGGAGAGAGAAGGGGTAAAATCTATTACTTTAATAAGCATTTTCAAATATAAATTAGAATAAATAAAATAACCAACCTTTACCCTTCTTGCTTCCTAAACTCCTCCAAGCTTCTTCCTTCTCCACTCTAACTCTCTCTCCACCAAAATGTACCCAAAGAAAAACTAACAATAACTAAGGATTTTCAATAAAAAGAGAGTCAAAATATTTTTTCCCAAGGTAGCCACCAACCCATTATATGAAGAGAGTACCCTCTCTTACATGGGTCTTTTCATGTCATAAAGGACCCATACTTTTATTCCACGTGATGGAATTTCTTACAAGAAATATCTTACACATAATAAGTTCTCTTGCATGCCCACATGGGCTCCTTACAACTAATTAATTTTAGATTACCTTACTTCTAAAACACTCCACCAAGTGGGTCATGCCTACCAACTAGGCTAGTACCCTAAGATATAGGTTTTATAGAAGGCCTATGAGAAATGGATCATAGCCCTTTTAGGAGGCTTATGACCCTACTTAAAAAAAAAAAAAAAGTCATTTTAAGAATTAAAAAAATCATATGATAAATATGTGGAGTTTAAATTTAAATTAGTCTTTATTAAAATTTTAATAATCATTAATCTACTAATATACAATAATGAAACTACAATACAAATTATTTGAAACCATATGATTACATTGGTTAGAGTTTAAATTGGTAAGGTAAGGAGGTCCCTAACATGGGGTATTATAAATTTCCTTAGGATTGTAGGAAATAAAACTATTAAAAAAAAATCAATATGTTTTTGAAGTACAACACACCTATAATTTTAAGTGGTGTATCATGTCACAAGCATGTTCATTATCCTTACTAGCATTATCATCAAAAGTAACATTCTATTTGGATATAATTTGATGGTGAATATAATCTGTAAGTAGAAATAGGGAAATAAAAACTAGGGTTTGACAAAACATGTAATAAAATAATTTAGATATGGAATTAGATCTAAAAAATTACAAAAAAAATCCATGAATCTTGAGGAGGAAGTTACAAATGTTCAAATAAGGGGTCCATGAAAATGTTTCACCCTTTATGTGTTAAATAATGAAAAAAAAGGTAGAATGAATGTAATAAATAGACTTATTATTTAGAAATGTATAATAATATTTGTATATCTTCCCTAGTGGCTAAAATAACTAGAAAAAGAAAACTAAGGAAATAATTCAACTTCAAAAGAGATAAAATATGATGAAATGATCACACCTTAATTTTTTTAGGATTTCTAAGTCTGGATCTAAATTGTGCAATTCTATATTTGCCTCAGTGAAAAAGATGGACTTCTAACTATGAATGGGCAACATCATTATCTATGTCAACCGTCTCTTAGGTGGGATCATTAGTTAATTGAATTAAGCATCATTTATGGAATTTCATATCTATAGTATCACGCATTGAATTTCAAAATATGAATTATTTCTAGCCTATGCACCACTGGATGTCATTTCCATCTATACCCATACTTCTTATATATAATGGGAGGAAATTTAGAAATTATGTCTTCTTCCTTATTTGGCATGGATTTCCATCAAATCACAATAAAACTAAGATATGGATTGGGAAACCATTATGGGAGTTGTGGTTTAACATATTGTC
Source organism: Torreya grandis (assembly GCA_037957365.1). Lineage (NCBI taxonomy): Eukaryota > Viridiplantae > Streptophyta > Pinopsida > Cupressales > Taxaceae > Torreya > Torreya grandis. Next base: position 697,823 of record JARHVA010006620.1, on the reverse strand, counting down.
GATTGGGATTAGAACTCAACAGAGTTCTTTGTAGTGTGAATGGAATCTTGAGTAAGGTTTTTTAACCTCCTCTTCCTAAATGTGAAGATGCAACTAGATGAAATATGCCTAAAATTTATTTTATCATAAGATGGTGATTCAAAAGATGATTCTATTATAATCATATCAAAATATATGGTCGTGGCTAGTGATAAAAATAAACTATGTACCAATATAATGGATACTCAATTCCTCTTACTTAAATTTATCTCTCTCATGCATGGATAATTTCTTGGATTGTATAGCTATAAATATGATGCTATAAGACATTATTTTCACTTAGACCGAATCGAACAATACTAATAAGTGAAAATTAATCACATGGAGTAGAACTAAAGGCAAAAAAATCCAAATGATGATGGACAAGATTAGCAGACTAGTGATCCCATCCTAGGTGAAATGATAACACATGGTTCAAGTAATAGCATAGAGATGTGTGAAAATAGATCAGGGTTAAGAAATAATATATTTATACAAGTATAAGATGCATTTTGAAGTATTAGGACCAAATAGGGGGTATGGCGGGGTTGGATAAATCATATAAATAATAAATAATATACAAGTACAAAAAACATGATAAAACATGGGAAATACACCAAGGAAAAAGGTTTTCTACCAAAATTAGGTGTCTACAATTAGGTCATATTCATTTGTTGTACTTTTTCTTTTTTTTTCTTTTTTTTCTTAGTGTTAACCTAGTGTATACTTTAAAAATAAGCATGCAAAGGACTCATTATAAGCAACACGCTTTTTTTCACACAACATTATAATAAACTCTCCTATGAGAATATTGTGCATCGATGCATACCTTTAGTTGTTATAAAAATAATGAACCATATCCATTTCACCTTTTTTGAAACACCCTCTATATTTTAACCTTATAATTCCATGATATCACAAAATATTGGAGCAAATGACACCATATTAAGGCCTACATTCCTCAAATAAGGTTAAAAATGAAGCATCGTTTATTTTTAACAAATAAAAATGAACCAAAATAATTTTCACTATTTTAGCATGCCCTATCAAAGCAACATGGTTTGGTGTGCTTATATATTCTTAGCACATAAAAGGAGTGCATGGAGAGAGCGTGAAGACACACCCTTAGGTGCAAATTATTATTTTTTAACTTTTCATTTGAGTATGGTGTTCCCATCTCACTTATTGTAGATGGTATGCTAATATGATGAATAGTGCATCAATATGTCAAAATATCTATGGGCATAGTGTGTGAAAAAACCTCCTTAAAGACCTATGCTTTTGATTTTTTTAAATAATTATAAAAAATTCTTCAAAAACATGATCTACTAGTTGAGGATATTTTTGAGATTAATGTTTTGTTAAAAAATACACTAGAAAATTTTTCAATAACCTTCTCTTCAAGGACACATTAGGTGAACTAATTATACTCATGAGGGAGGCACATACTTCCAAAATTTCAAGAAACTTTGGTGCTGGAAAAATTATATCTCATTTGTAGGAGTATGTGTAATAGCCCAAAATGTAATAGATGTCTCAAAATTCATTATGGGATATAAATTATTTTGCACAAAAAAATCCTAACATTAGGAATTAAGGGTTATACATTCCTCTACTTGTACCTACTATACCATGGGAGAGCATCTATATGGATATTGTGAAAGGTTTGTCTATGTCGAATCATATACATGACTACTTATGTGTTGTACATAGATTCAATAATATTTTTACCTTGAATTCATGTAAGAGAACAATAAAATACATGAATTAGTTAAGTTATTAAGTACTAGTGTTTTGGTTCATTTTATTTTGCCTAAATCTATTTTATTAAAGAGGGATTGACTTTTTTTGGGGGAATTTTTGAACCACATTTTGAAACAATATAGATATCAAGATCAAAGGAAGCACATGATTTCATACTCAATTTTATGGACATATTGAAGTTTTAAAATAATCTTGGTATAACTAATAAGGGGCTATAACAATAAGCATCTAAGAACATGTGATGAATCTTTGTCATATATAAAACATTCACATAATAAGGTAGTGCACACATCTACTAATAAGTCACCTTTTTAAGTATATTTGGGATATATTCCTATTAACCCACTTGATGTTACACTAGGATGACATGATGAATGGAAATAATTAGACTCAAAGATGACAAGGGAAATTTAAATTTAAAGATAGGATTTAACCAAATCCATCATGAAGAGTCTCAAGACAAGTATAAAGATACACATTAATAACATCATCAAGAACATGCATTCAATGTGGGATACAAAGAATGACTATAATTGAGAAATGATAGACTCCAAGGACAAGCTAAGAAGCTCAGACTCTAAGTTATGGGCCATTCACCATCTTGAAGCAGGATGAATGGAATGCTTTTAGGCTTAAACTACCTTTAATAATAAGGATGTACTCAATAATCAATTTCATAATTTGCATCTATATTAACTATTTGTGTTGGATGAAGAAATATGTTTTATCAAAATTAGTGAGTTAAACAAGTATTAATATAATTATGACAAACTATTGAGTAAAATTAGAATGTATAATATGTGCAATAAATACACAAGACTGATTCGGAACTTATAATTTTTAGAAATATGCTAAAAATATAAATTACAAAAGACAAATAACTTAGTTATAATTTGTATGAAGAAATATGTTTTATCAAAATTAGTGAGTTAAATAAGTGTTAATCTAATTATTAAAAAATGTTGAGTAAAATTAGAATGTATAATATAAGTAATAAATACACAAGACTGATTTAGAACTTGTTATTTTTAGAAATATGTTAAAAATAGAGAATACTAAAGACAAATAACTTAGTTGGAATTTGGATCTAATGGACTGAAATGGAGACTATGTGATCGACTATGGGATAATGTGAGGTCATTATGAATTAAGAACATTGATCCATTTGAATATGGGATAAGTTAATCCTACGTTTCCATCAGTAGGGTGTGTCAGCATCTAATAGGTTTTACCCCCTTTGTGTGAAATTATATCAATGTCTATTTACTTGTAGGTCCTCTGTGTGATCATATTTGCTCAATTCACTGTGGGAACCACTATGCACCTTATTCTTCACTTGGAACCCTAGATTAATAGACAATGAGGAATAAATGCAATAAATGGGGGAAATTTGGTTAGGGGATGAAGTTGTACTTGATCTCAACACCCCATGTGTTAATCATTTACTACATGCTAATACTCTAAAGAGGGATAAAACTCCATATAGTAATCCTATGCTATTGATGTGGCCTTCAACCACATAGATGGATTCAGCAATCCATATCTCTCAAATTCTCTCACAAATACAAATAATCATCTCACAAAATCATCTCATATTCTCATTAATCAACAATATTCACATATATATAATTAAAGATTCAACAAGCTTGTCCTCTCACAATTGACACAAACTTGGCCAACATGCCAAGGAGGCCCTTCAAGGCTTCTGACCAACCCATCTCATAAACTCACCTAGTTGAGCATGGAAAGAATAGAAACATATATAAAAATCTTGAGAAATTAAAGGAGACAATAAAACATTAAACCCTGCACTTCACATGGAGCAGAATCATGACAAAGGAGTAAAGATTATAGAAGTGTTGTGCCATGTTCTCCACTTGGGTTCACAATTTCTAAAGACAATCATCTTTGAAAATAGGTGTCACCCTTCATGAAAAGTCAAAAGGAAAAAGGAGATACCAATCAAGAATAGTAGCACTTGTCTCCACACCATAACAAGCTTCCAAAAGGTGATGGGTTCTCTTTTTGACCACTCTTTTCATGCCCAACATGAGAAATTTGACCCACTCTCATAATGGAGGTCAACATCAAATTTATCACATGTGAAAGATCCTTCATGGGTCATGCTAAGCCATATCACCTTCCTGCATCATCCACCACATCACCATGAATAATACTCATGAATAGTACTAGTGAATAGTGTTTTACCACCACATCATTCTCCTCTAGTTGAAAACAACTTAGCTCCCATGAGTTACCATGATTATATCTATGCCACTTATTTTGAAAAAAGAAAAAAATACACACCACCCTTTTTTTGGTTAATACAAGATTTCTCGATCCCTTGATGATCTTGTGTCAGACATCCGTGCCACTTATTTTGAAAAAAGAAAAAAATACACACCACCCTTTTTTTGGTTAATATAAGATTTCTCGATCCCTTGATGATCTTGTGTCAGACATCCAAGGTAATTAATGTGATATCATGATCACATAGATGGGGTGAGTGATAGAACCATCCTTTTGGTCATAGGGCATAATGACCTTGGTGTTAGGGTGTGGAGCTAAAAGCTTCAACTGTTTGCAGACACGAAGAAGAGGTTGCTGAGTTTTAGAAGAACTGGCATCGACAGCATGACCGACGTTGATCATTACCAATGCAGAAGGCAATCGACGTCGGCAGCCAGTCGGCCGACGTCGGTAGCACCAGATAGGCAGGAACTGGCATCGGTCACCTGTGTATTCCAGAACTGCTGTTGACAAACAGTCAGTTAAGTGAAGCGAGTGTTTGCATGTCAAATGACTAATTATAGTCACGAGCTGCGTGTCTAATTATTGTAGTTAGATTTCTATTTTTGTAACCATGGGATTCTATTTAAAGACCCATGAGGCATGTATTGTAATTACCAAGAAGGCAAGTAAAAGCATTGAAGCAAGCAAGGTCAAGGAGATCTACAGGTGTAAGGTCAAGGAGATCAGCTGAAGCATTCAAGGAGGGATAATAACTCAGGCTATAGAGTTGTTAAAGTTGAGCAAGAGAGAGAGGGAAGAAGGTCTTGAGGTGTGGCAAGCCTTTGAGGTGGAGGAAGAAGTGGCATCTTCCTTATTGTATTTTCTTCTAGTAATATCTAATACAAGAGTGTGTATTGTCTCTCAAATTCTTTGTTGTCTTAAGTTTCTAGTTACTTTATCATTCTGGTATAATTCCATGTTTAATTGCTTATAAGAAACTAATCAATTGTGCTTCTGTTGGATAAGGGGTCACCTAACAGTTGGTATCAGAGCATATTGATTATTGTAGGTTCTCCTAAAAGTTGGTATCAAAGCTATGGTTTGCAGGAAGCAGTTTTGTGTTTTTGATTACAGGTCATTCACAGGGTTTTCTGATTGAGTGGGAGTTCAGCAATGGCAGAAGAAAGTAAGCTATGAATGGAGAAGTTTAACGGCAAGAATTATCAACATTGGAGGATGCAGATTGAGGACTATCTGTATCAGAAGGATTTGTACTTACCGTTGGGTGGGGTTACATGCAAGCCCACAGATATGAAGGATGAAGAATGGAGTGTTCTTGATCGAAAGGCTCTTAGTTCCATAAGGTTGAGCCTTGCATCGTCTGTGATTTCCAGCTTATCACAGTGCAAGACAATGGAAGAGTTGATAAAGTCCTTGGTGAATTTATACAAAAAGCCCTCGGCTTCTAATAAGGTATATCTTATGAAGCAGCTATTTACTTTGCAAATGCAGGAAGGTGGATCGGTACATACTCATCTCAATGATTTCCATGGTTTGGTAAACCAACTAGCTTCAGTCAATATTGTTTTTGATGATGAGGTAAAGGCTCTCTTCATTTTATGTTCTTTGCCTGAAAGTTGGGACGGTTTGGTTATGGCAGTAAGTAATTCTGCATCTGCTTCTAAAATCTTAAAAGTTGATGATGTTGTGAGTGTGATCTTAAATGAGGAAATACGCAGGAGAAGCATAGGTGAATCATCAGGTAATGCTCTAAGTGCAAAAAGCAGGGGAAGGCAAAGGGAGAAGGTTGAGCAAGGGAAATCAAGGTCGGGAAGGAGATCCGAATCCAAAGGTGTTACCTGCTAGTTTTGTAGAAAGAAAGGACATACAAAGAAGGAGTGTTGGTTGAGAGATAAAGAGAATCAATATGCAGGTATTGAAGAAGCAAAGGATGCAAATATTTTGGTACAAGATGCTCTCATACTTTCTTTGGATGGTCAGGTAGGATCATGGATTTTAGATTCTGGTTCATCTTTTCATGCATCCCCAAACAGAGATTTGTTTCATGAGTATGAACAGGGAGACTTTGGAGTGCTCTATTTAGGGGATGGTATGCCTTGTCAGATAGTTGGCAAAGGGAAAGTGCAGCTAAGATTGCAGATTGACAACACATGGGCGTTGAAGGACATCATGCATGTTCCAATTCTGAAGCAGAGTTTGATTTTTGTAGGAAGGTTGGGAGATGAGGGATGCACAATAACCCCCACAGTGGACTCTTGGAAGGTTACCAAGGGAGCACTTATTCTAGCAAGAGGTAAGAAAGTAGGTAATCTTTATCTATCTACTTGTATTACTGATTCTAATTCTGGTGTAGATTCAAAGATGTGGTCTAATAGGCTTGGTCACATGAATGAGAAGGGAATGGACGTTCTTGAATCGAAAGTTATGTGTTCAGATTTAGAAAGCATAGATAGAGTTCATTGCAGGAAAAAGAAATTTGATGCTTTTGACAGGAACAAAGAAGCCTTGGTGTTTATGGAGGAGATGAAGGACAGAGATCAGTCACAGGGGCTGAATAAATCTAAGCAGGGCAGTATGGACAGAGGTTTGATCCAAGATGAGCTCGTGAATGAAAATTTCATCACTTACAGGAACACACAGACGCTGATGTCGGTCACATGGGACCGACGTTGGTCATCCAGATACCGACATCAGTCATGTGTAGACCAACAGGGTCGATAGGTTAGGTAGGAGAAGTCTGACGTCAGTCATCAGGATCAACGTCGGCAAGATGGACACCGGCATCGGCCAGGGAAATGACGTCGGCAGTCAGGGTCAGTGCAGGGAACCAACATCAGTTGGGAGCAGACTGGGAGATGGCCGAGATCGATCACTAGAACGGATGATGGGTAGATAGCTAGTTGTCAAGGAGTCTCAAACACCCATATGGAGGTTAAAAATGGTAAGTGAACCTCATATTCATTGTTCACCTTCTTTATATTGCTTACTGATAGTCAAGAACCAGGAAGATGGAAGAAGTAATGCAGGTAGAATCCAAAAACAGTGGAAGCTTGGCATGGATGAGGAGTGTGAGTCCTTGGAATAGAGCCGAACAGGTATTTGTTGGTAGAGTTGTCAGCTGGAAGAAAGCACTGGATGGAGGGATGGATTCCCATTTTAGAGAAGAGAGTGGATGGACACAAGAGACAGAAGGCTATGGTATATGGTCTTGATTAGGCTACAGAACAATGGAGGTTTGACCATTGTATTTTATCTTTACTAGGTTGGATAATATTAGCTACATTATCCTGTTACTGTATTGTGTTACTTGTTGCAGGGTTTCATATATAGGGAGTTTTCTGAGCTAAGGGTAGAGTTGGTTCAGAAGTATGTCATGAAGAATTTGGGAGTAGCAAAATTCTTTTGGCATAAGTGACAGTTATAGCATCACAGGTTTGTGTGGTGGTTGGTCTTCAAGAGTGACTTTGAAGAGGGATATAGAGCCAAAGGAACAAAATAGATGGTGTACAGGTACAGGTACAGTAGCAACTATTTATCTCCAAGTGGGAGATTGTTAGGGTGTGGAGATAAAAGCTTCAACTGTTTGCAAACACGAAGAAGAGGTTGCTGAGTTTCAAAAGAATTGGTGTCGACAGCATGATCGACGTCGATCATTACCAGTGTAAAAGGCAACCGACGAAGGTAGCTAGTCAGCCGACGTTGGTAGCACTAGATAGGCAGGAACCGATGTCGGTCACCTGTGTATTCCAGAACTACTGTTGACGAACAGTCAGTTAAGTGAAGTGAGTGTTTGCATGTCAAATGACTAATTATAGTCACGAGCTGCGTGTCTAATTATTGTAGTTAGATTTCTATTTTTGTAACCATGGGATTCTATTTAAAGACCCATGAGGCATGTATTGTAATTACCAAGAAGGCAAGTAAAAGCATTGAAGCAAGCAAGGTCAAGGAGATCTACAGGTGTAAGGTTAAGGAGATCAGCTGAAGCATTCAAGGAGGGATAATAACTCAGGCTATAGAGTTGTTAAGGTTGAGCAAGAGAGAGAGGGAAGAAGGTCTTGAGGTGTGGCAAGCCTTTGAGGTGGAGGAAGAAGTGGCATCTTCCTTATTGTATTTTCTTCTAGTAATATCTAATACAAGAGTGTGTATTGTCTCTCAAATTCTTTGCTATCTCAAGTTTCTAGTTACTTTATCATTCTGGTATAATTCCGTGTTTAATTGCTTATAAGAAAGTAATCAATTGTGCTTCCATTGGATAAGGGGTCACCTAACAGTTGGTATCAGAGCATATTGATTGTTGTAGGTTCTCCTGACACTTGGCATCCCCTTCTAATATACCATGTGCACCTAGAGAATATCCATTTTCCTCTTTCACTTCCAACATCTATGTACTAGTCTTAAAACAACCCTCATAGGACCACAAACCATCCTCCTCCTCTAAAAACATATCCATATTCCAATGGATTTGGCTATGGGCCAAACCCCAACATAAAAAAATGATCTCCTCCACCAAGGTGCCTTATCATGCATCTTATCTTTCCATGTGAGCTCTAGCCCACCACTCACTATCCACCTCCACCAAAACCCCATTTGGATTTCCTCATATATACTCTCATTATGTGCACATATTTGCACAAAAGTATCCTCCACACTATCCACATGTTCACTAGCTTGCACATCTATTACTCTCAATATTTCTTCACATGCAACATACAAGTCTTCTTCGCTACAATCTCCTCTTTTATCTAACTCTTCATGGCTGAAAATTTAACTCTCTTGCAACTCTTCATGGCTGCAATTTTATTAAAAATTCACCTCTAAAAGGCTGAATTCTTCTTCACTCATATGCAACACAACATGGTTGCAATCTTATTCCATCTCAAACTCCATATCACAATCAAAAAATCTAAATTTTCCCACTCATGGGAATCCATAATCTCTTCCTCTACTCTTATCTCTCCATCTTCAAGATCACATATGATCTCTTCTTATTGTTCTCTCAACAACTCCTCTTCTCTCTTTAAAGTAAGTCTCAACTCTTGCCTCTTTCTTCTCTCAATAATTAGATTCATAGGCCACTTCATTCTCTTCTTCATCACTATGCCAAATCCTTGGCTCTATATCTCTTACATATGCTCCATCATCATGTCCAACTTGTCTTGGATCTTCATCAAGAAATTCACCACATCCTCTCTTTCATTCTTCTTCTCTTTATTCATACCTATAAAATACAAAACACATAATTCTCTCTATCTTCCTCAACTCAATCTCTCTTCTCACATCCTCTACCAAAGGAGTTAGAACTTGCTCTAATACCACTTGATGTGGCTCTAATACCAATTGATGGATTCAACACTCCATTTTCATATGCTTTGATACCACTTGATGTGGCCTCTAACCACATAGATGATTTCAATAATCCTTATCTCTCAAATTATATCACAAATACAAATAATCCTCTCATAAAATCATCATATATTCTCATTAATCAGAAATTCTCACATACATATAATTAAAGCTTCAACAAGCTTATCCTCTCATAATTGACACAAACTTGGTCAACATTCCAAGGAGGTCCTCAAGGCTTCTCACCAAGCCTTCTCTTAAACCCACCTACCTAAGCATGGAAATAATATAAACATATATAGAAAGCTTGAGGAATAAAAGGAGATGATAAAACATTAAACCCCACACTTCACATATAGGGGAATCATGACAAAGAAGGAGTAAAGACCAAGGAAGTGATATTCCATTTTCTCCACTTGGGTTCATCATTTATAAATACAAAAATCTTGGAAAATAGGTGCCACCCTTCATGGAAAGTCAAAAATAAAAAGGAGATACCAATCAGGAATAATACCACTTGTCTCCCGACCATCACAAGCTTTCAAAAGGTGATGGATAATCTTTTTGATCACTCTTTTCATGCCCCACATGATAAATTTGACCCACTCTCATAATCAAGGTCAACATCAGCTTTAACACATGTGAAATATCCTCTATGGGCCATGAGAAGCCACATCACCTTCCTCCATCATCACCACATCATCATGAATAGTACTCATGAATAGTGTTGCATGAATAGTGTTTTTCCACCACATCATCTATAGTGGTGTGTGAAATATTAGTGTAATGTTATATGTTAATGCAATCCTAGTGTAATTATCTACTTCAACAATGACTTATGTACATAGGCTGTATTCAAACTTAGCTTAGGGCTACTTTGGCTATATGGAATCATAATTAGGAAGAATAGGTGTTTTCCTCTCAATGTAAAATTAGAATAATTTTGATATTTTCAATATAGAAGCCTCTTATAAACCAATTAATAAATTAATATAAAATGTGCTTATATAGATATATTTAGGGATTTCATTGAATGAGACTTATGAAATGTGCAAGATGACTTGTTAGGTGAATTTGAATTTGAGAAATTAGCCATTATTTGGTGGGATGTTAAAACTAAAGGGTGAAGACACTACTGGCGAGTAAGATTGTCTTAAAGGAGCATCCTTGTTTGAGGATTAGAGACAACTAAAATGGAAGAATGAATCCAAAATATAGTTCACTTAATTAATAAACAAATAAATCTATTAGAAACATATATAGAACATATAGTGTTTTGTATAATGAAAAAACCACCATGTAGAGTAGGGTGACACTTATGTCTTGTAAAGCAAACTTCATATTTGATAGTGGTAGTGGTGGATATTGTGTTTTATTTGTTTTTTTAGTGTCAAAATAGTGTCGTTAATGGCATGGAGGCTTTTTCCTAATACCAATGTAAAATTCACTCATTTTAAAGAAATAAATAGAGTAACAACATAAAATATGTATTTCCATGCTCTTTGGTGATTTTAATTTCTCTAATGCACAAAATGAAACTTCCAATGGTGATAGATTTAAGAGGCATAATCCTAATAAAAAAGAGTATGATAGAAGGAGTTAGTTTAAGATGATTGTGTAATAAAGATATGTTGGTGTAGAGAGTAGTAGAGTAAGTGTGGCCATAGGCTGATTTTTGTATATGTCATATCAAGAGCTATTTATAATCACCAATGAAAGGAGAAGTTGAGAATTTTTCACTTCTAGTTAGTTTTCCCCACAATGGATTTTATGGGTTAAAAATTTTAGTGTCTATTATTGTGTGGTTGATGTATTTCATTGTTTTCATGGGTTTTTCATGAAACTATAACATTGTTTCATTATAATAACTTAAAAAAAATGATTCATATACTATTTATATTCTAACATATGTCAATTTCAAGTTAAATAAAATTAGAATAATATATACATTTATAAACTTCCACTAAGTATAAAATCATGATAGATTATCAATCGACCTTTAATCAGCTTGCAAATTCAAAAAAAAAATAGATAAACTAAAATGAGAGAAGAAATGCTAACTAAATCCTTAAGCTAACATAATAAGAAAAAATGGCATGCACACAATATTACATGGTACACATGATTTCACCTAGGAAAACCCTTTTTAGTAGAAAACTCAACACCATAACTCATTTAAATTTTTAACTCAACCATTTACAATACAATAATATACTTTTGAGTTCTATTTTATCCCTATTATATGTGTAAGTATATATAGGCACATCTATAGGTAACCATCAAATTGGTATTACAATACCATGGGTATCAAAACCATGGACTAAAACCACCCAAATACATGCCAATATGGTCCCAAAATATTTTAGGGTGATATATTGAATCCCATTGGGGGCTACCCACCCCCAAACCCTCAAATCAACTTGAGGCTATCACTATGTCTTGATGAAGGAAGGAAGGTTCCATTTTCGCTCTATAGTTTAGTAGAGTGTAAACCATAGAAAAAATAAAACACATTTCCAACATTTATTTTATGAAGAATAAATTATATCATAATGATTCTATTAAACTTTCATCATAATAGTGTACATATATTATAGAAGGGTCCAAAGTAAAACCTAATAAGGGTTTTTACCACTATGTCAGTTAAAATTGAAGGCATGATTATTGCCTATGGCATTTAAATGTTTTGAGTCTATCAAACATTTTATAAAATAGGTTTATGATGGATTCAGGACTGATATTTATTTCAATGACCATAGCCTATGGTGGTCTCCCACCATTAATCTAGCAGTTTTCCATTAGCAAAGACTCTAGGGATTAAGGTACTTAGAATTTTGAAAATGGAATTTGTATTGTTTCTGATCCTTTTTTAATTTGTAATATTGTAATCCTTAGCCAATTTTATATAAGATGGTAAGTACAAAAATTTAGGGGATAAAAAGGGGCCTACCCATGAACACGTTTTTATTGAAAATTAAAAAAAATCAAGTTATGTAGATTATTTGAGATGACTGCACTCAAAATTTTAAGATGATATAAAAACATGAATTGTAGAATTTTGAGTCCAATTTATAAAACACTATTTTTTTAAAAAAATGTTTAAGTATAAGTGGATAAAACATCTAAAATTTAAAGAGGAACTCATGTTTTTAGGAAAATAGAGTAGATAGTCATCTGTATGATGCAACCTTTTTATAGCAAATTTTAGTATTTTATAAAACTATTTTTTGAAAATTTAGATAATATCATCTAGTTTTTGACATATATTTTATTAAAAAAATTTAATGAATATATATTTTTAATTAGTTTAAAAGTAAATAGATCCTGAAAACTGATAAAAAAAATGGATAGATGGTTGTACAACCTACTTAACTACCTCAAAGAATTTTTTTTGAATGCATATAGAATTAGGAATTTTTTGTGACCATATATTTTTTTCATTTGGATCAATAAAAAAAATATTTAAACATATATAGGTATGTAGTGGCCTAAAAAAGCCATAGTTAGAAATCAACATAGATAGAAACCTTAAAATAGTCTAAAAATTTAAAAAATTATATATTTGGAAAGAGAAGAGCATGCTCATCATCATGGTCATAATTTTATGAATTTTCTCATTGAAATTAAAAGTGTATTTGGTGTTGGAAGTTAAATTTTATTGTTTTTTTTGAAAACTCTCAGATTTGATTGTGTGTTGACAGGTCTAAGCCTTTGGCTCGAGAATCCAAATTATTTCCAAGCTAAAAGGATTGGTTTTTTGAATTCAAAATAAGCATAGCACATGTGAATTATAACATCTATGTACTATAATGCATGCATGTTCCTTTCATATCAAATTAAAAAGTAGAAAAGATGTATTGGAAGGGTTATCTACTGTGTTCTTTGTAATGTGAAAGGAATGCATCCACATTATCTTCACATTACACAAAAAAGTACAAAATATCTATTGGAAGGGGTTTATGGTTTACTAAAATAAAGTTTAAGTATAAATATTCCTTATACTTTAAATTTATTTTAGTAAATATAATAAATTATGGTCAATCTGCATATAATAGAGTTGGTCTCACAACTACATGCCTTACAATGTGCAAAAGATTTTTTCACAATTTAATTTGGTCAGTACTTAGGCATTTTTAGGTTCTCAATATTAAACCTAGGGATTTTAGGGCACAAATTTTACAATTGATGTTCATTTTTGGTAAACATATAGTTATTTTTAAGGTTTTTATACCTTTTAGATTGCTTCCTAACATTTCTAGGAGTCTTAGGCTTGTCAAAATTGAAGTTTACAAAACACTCACTTTGAAATCAAACCAAAGTGGTGTGATGGGGCTAGTATAGGTCACTTTAATAACCAACACACATAAAATGACCACTTTTTGTTAATTTCACTTGCTCATTATCCCTCCTTCATCCTTAATCACTTCCATCACCCCCAATCACTCTCTCCTCATTCCTCATTATCCCTAAGCACTCTCTCATTAACCCTCACCATCTCTAATCACTTTACCATCATCCCTAATCACTCGCTCATTGACCCTCATCATCTCTAATCACTCCATTGTCTCTCATCATCCCTAGTCACTCTATCCTCATCAACCATTATCCCCAATCATTCCTTCATTGACCCTCACCATCCCTCATCATCCCTAATCACTCCCTCATAATCCCTAATCATTCTCTCATTGACCTTCAATGTCCCTCATCATCCATAATCACTTATTCATAATCCCTCATCATCCCTAATCACTCCCCCCCCTCATCCCTCATAATCCCTAATTACTTTGTCCTCATCTTCATTGACCCTCACCATCCCTCATTATCCTTAATCACTCTTTCATCATTCCTAATCTCTCTCATTGTCCCTCATCATCCCTAATAATTCCCTCACCATCCCTCATCATCACTATTCACTCCCTCCTCATCCCTACTCACTCCCTCTAATACCTTGATAGTGGCTTTAATGGCTTCCTGTTTGTGGTCAATTGGCATATGTTTTAATTATAAATTATTATAACTCAAATAAGGACCAAGGAAACTCTTATTTTGTTCATCATATTTCACTCAAATAAGGAAATTGGAGATATCATCTAATTTTTTGGTGAGATTCAAAGATATATATGGTGATCCATGCTATAATTATGGAGAGAGTGTTATCCATAACCCTAGGCCAAAATAAATAGGCAAGAAAATGAGCAAAGGATGGGATGAAATTGTGTTATTCAAATATATAGATTGGTATTTTGGTATCTAAGACACCTCTTCATGTTAATTTTACTTGTGATTAGGTCCCTTATAGGCCAAAAGTGACACAAAAACACATATCTACTTTATTCAAGGTAAATGCAAATAATGGACCCACCACATTAATACAATCCATGCATAGTGAAGTCCATTCAATTATGTCAAGCAGTTGAAACCCATTATTTTATTAATAAGGTAAGAGCTAACCATCACATCATATTACCCACACCTAGACTTAATTATGTATCACATCAACATCATGAAATACATATAAAGTTGACATTGATCTATTCTATGATATGGATATGTACTACATCACACAAATCATTCATACCATGTTGGGAATTATGCACATTGGGTCACTCCCTCTAATACCTTTATAGTGGGTGTAGTGGAGTTTTACTTGTGCTTGATTGTCCCCTAGTCGTTATTTTATCTATATAGGTTATAATGTCCCCTCTCCTTTTAAGATATGGATTTGGTATTCTATCAAGTATTTAGGTATGGTATACTTAGGCTCAAGATATGGCTCAGATATTCAATTAGGTAGGTCATACTTAATTAGGTAAATTAGGTAGGGCATACTTAAGTATGTAAATTAAGTAGGTAATAATCAATTGTATATATATATATATATATATTATATATTTAACATGATTAAAAACATCATCCCTCATTATATCTATAAAGAAGCAAGCTTTCAAAGCATACAAAATAAACTAAGTAGGTAGGGAAATAATATGTGCAAGCTATAAACTAGGAAGCAATATTCTCTTGATGGCTAATAATATATTCTATAAATGGCAATTAGGTATCATAAGAATGAAGATATATATTAGGAAGAAAGCTTCCCTTGCCTTCTGAAGTAGGGAATAGCTAAGTAGGTATGGTAAGAAAAAATATATTATCAGAAAGCAAGATTCAATTGATAGCTATGCCTTAATATAGAAGCAAAACAAAGCTAGATATGAGGAAGGCAGACTTCCCTTGATATTTATTCCTTACTCCATTGCTATCTATAGAGAAGGTAGTGTTCTTTTGATATGATATATTAGGTGAAGAAAAGTTAGGTATCAAGAAGAAAAGATTCCCTTGCCTTACTCCTTGGTATAGATGAAGTAGGTAGGGAAAAGGGTGGGATGAAACTATATTACTTGCATATATAAATTGGGATTTAGGCATATAAAAATCCCAATCCTATATTTTAGAATCCAAATTTATATCTATATAGGTAGGGGAAATTGGAGAATAGTTGATAATTCTAATCGCAACCCCATATTTGACTTCTCATTTTCTTTATATGTCATTGAGAGGATGTCCATAATAGACTAGATTGTCAAATATATAGATAAGTAGTCATCAATATGATAGAGTGTGTTCCAATATAGTAGCTGGTAGAATGTGTTTCCCAACCCAACTTGATCTATATCTAACCCTATTTATGCCAAACTTGATCTATGATTGAAATGAATGGCATATGCCTTGATCCAGTGTATTAGGGAGGTGTTACTTAGATCTTAGGCATGGCCTAGTGGGCCCTAAAGGCCAAAATAGGGCCTTGTAATATTATTCGTATGCCCTAGTCCCTGTTAAAATATATCAAAGGATAGTGTAGGAATGACACCCCCACCATAGAAATATTAGGGTCACCATTTTGAAGGACCTACCCCAATCTCAAACTTTCCCTACCTGATATAATGCAATGGAAGTTTTCCCTACCTAATTCATCTATGCCAAGGAGTAAGAAAAGGGAATCTTGCCTTTTTGATATCTATATTTTCTTAACCTAATATATTTTATCATCCCTAATCACTCCTTCCAATACCTTTATGGTGGTTTTAGTGACTTTTTGCTTGTGCTCGATCGTCCCTAGTAACTTCTTTCTCTATATATGTTAGAATGCCTCTACTCCTATCAAGAAATGGATCGATCAATGCCCCCTAATATGAAGCATGTTTCAATTCCAATTTAATAGGAATGAATCAATATTGCATACATTATGTATATAAGGTCACCTAAATAATAGATATTACCCCTATAAATAGAAATGGCACAATATTTTTTTATTTTTACTCATTATCCTTAATCACTCCCTTATCAACCCTCCTTATCCCTAATCATTCCCTCATCGACCCTCATCATCCATAGTCACTCCATCATCATACCTAATCACTCCCTCCTCATCACTTATCATCCTTAATTACTCTATACTTGACCCTCATCATCTCTCATCATCCCTAATCACTCTTTCCCCATCCCTCAACCCTAATCACTCATTCAAATACATTTATGGTGGGTGAAGTGGATTTTTTCTTGTGCCTAATCACCCCTAGTCAGTATTTTCTCTAAATAGGTTAGAATTCCCCATCTCCTTTCAAGATATGCCTTGGGTATTGAATCAAGTATTTGATTAGGTATCAAGTATTAAATATATGGTCAGATAAGATATATATAGTTGGGAATATATATGGGTATTTAATATCAATATATGGCTTGGGTATTTTATTAGGTAGGGAATACTCATGTAGGTATAGAAATAAGGATAGGTAGGTAGGGAATACTCAATTAAAGTAGGTAGGTATGGCATACTCAAGTAGGTAGGGAAGTAAGGATAGGTAGGTAGGGCATTGTCAAGATCAAGATATGGCTTGGGTATTTAGGTAGGGAATAATCAAGATCAAGATATCGCTCAGATATTCAATCGGGTAGGGCATACTCAAGTAGGTAAAGTAGGTAGGACATACTTAATGGTATAAATCTATTGCATACGTAGTTTGATTAAAAACTTCATTCTTATTCTATCTATCAAGAAGCAAGCTTCTCTTTCCAAAAATAAAGGCTTGGTATGTAAGGCATAGATAAGTAGGTATGATAAGAACAAATTTACATATCATGAAGGAAACTTACATTTTCTTATCAAGTAGGGAATAAATAAGTAGGTAGGGTAATCAAAAATATATCTATCAAAAAGTAAACTTCCCTTGATAACCATGCTTAAATCTATAAGCAAAGCAAAGCTAGATACCAGGAAAGAAAAAAATTCCCTTGATAGTTGGGCCTTACTCCCTTGCTATCCATAAATAAGGAAACCTTCTTTTGATATGATATTAGGTGAAGCAAATTTGTTTATCATAAAGTCAAGCTTCCCTTGTCATACTCCTTGGTATAAATGAAGTAGGTAGGGAAAAATTCCATTGCCTTAATAGGTATGGAAATCTTGAGATCAAGGTAGGGACTTAAAAATGGTGCCCCATGTATATCTGTGGTGCCCCCCCCCATTTCTATGATATCCTTTGATATACTATATTAGGGACTAGGGAACACTCAGAGTATGGCAAGGCCTCAGTTTGGCCTTTAGGTCCTACCAAGCCATGCCCAAGCTCTAAGTGTCCCTTCCTTGATACACTAAATTAAGGCATATGCCCTTCAATCCCTTTATATATAAAGTTGGGAATAGATAAAGTTGGGTTGGGAAACACACTTTATTGGCTATCAGATTGAAACACACTCTACCATATTGGTGATTGCCTATATATATATATATATATATATATATATATATATATATATATATATATATATATATATATATATCTAGCAATTTGGTCTAGTATGGATATACATTAAACTATGGGGTTGGGATTAAAATTCTCAACTAGTCTCTAGTAGCCCCTATCTATATAGATATAAATTTGGATTCTCAAATCTTGGATTGGGATTCTTAGATGTATAAATACCAATCTATATATGTAAGTAATACAAGTTTATCCCACCCTTTGCTTAATTTTTTGCCTATTTATTATATTCCAAGGCTCTAGATAAACATTCTCTCCATGGTTTGGGCATGGATCACCATATATATCTTTGAATCCCACCATAAAACTAGATAATATCATTGAGTTCCTTATTTTAATGATAGAGGATGAGTAAAAGAAGAGTTTATTTGGGCCTTATTTGAGTGAGTAAAATTTGGAATTGGAAAATAAGCCAATCATGCACAAGTGGGAAGCTATTACACCCACCAAAAAGGTATTATATGGAGTGATTAAGGATAAGGAAGGACAAGGAGGGAGCGAGTAGAGATAATGATGGACAATGAGGGAGTGATTAGGGATAGTGAGGTATGATGAAGGTCAATGAGGGAGTGATTAGGGATGATGAGGGATGAAGACTGAGTGATTAAGGATGATGAATTAATGATTAGGGATAATGAGGGATGGTGAGGTTTAATAAGGGAATGATTAGGGATGAGGAGGGATGAGGAAGGAGTGATTAGGGATGATGAGGTACGATGAAGCAATGATTAAGTATGGTGAGGGTCAATCAAGGAGTGATTAGGGATAATAAGGGATGAGGAAGGATTGATTAAGGATGATGAAGTAATGATTTGAGATGGTAAGGATCAATGAAGGAGTGATTATGGATGATGAATGAGTGATTAGAGATTATGAGGCATGGTGAGATTTAATGAGGGAGTGATGAGGCATGAGGAGGGATAAGGAGGGAGTGATTAGGGATGATGAGATATGATGAAGCAATGATTAAGGATGATGAGGAATGGTGAGGGTCAATGAGGGAGTGTTTAGGGAAGATAAGAGAGTCATTAAGGATGTGAGGGATGGTGAGGGTTAATGAATGAGTGATTAGGGATGATGAGGGATGATGAAGCAATGATTAGGTATGATGAAGGATGGTGAGGCTCAATTATGGAGTGATTATGGATGATAAGGGATAAGTAAGGAGTGATTAAGGATGATGAGGGATGATAAAACATTGATTAGGAATGATGAGGGATGATGAGGGATGATGAAATAGTGATTAGGGATGATGAGGCATGTTAAGGGAAAATGAGGGAGTGATTAGGGAGGATGAGGGAGTGATTAGGGATGGTGAGGGATGGTAAGGGTCAATGAGGGAGTGATTATGGATGATGAGGGATGAGGAAGGAGTGATTATAGATGATGAGGGATTATGAAGTAGTGATTAGAGATGATAAGGGATGGTGAGGGTTAATGGGGGAGTGATTAGGGATGATGAGGGATGAGGAAGGAGTGATTAGGAGTGATGAGGTATGATGAAGTAGTGATTAAGGATGAGTATGGATTTATTAGGGATGATGAGGGATTATGAACCAATGATGAAGGATGATGAGGGATGGTTAGGGTTAATGAGGGAGTGATTAGGGATGATGAGGGATGGTGAGTGTCAATAAGGAAGTGATTATGGATGATGATGGATAATATATAAGTGATTAGGGATGATGAGGGATGGTGAGGGTCAATGAGGGAGTGATTAGGGTTGATGAGGTAATGATTAGAGATGATGAGGGATGGCGATGGTCAATAATCGAGTGATTAGGCATGATGCAATATAAGGAGGGATGATAATGGATAAGAAGAAAGTGATTAGGGATGATAATAGATGAGGAGAAAGTGATTAGGGATGAGGGAGGGATGATGAACAAGTGAAATTAACATAAAGTGGTTGTTTGGTGTATGTAAGTCATCAATGTGACCTATGTTGTCTAAATCACACCCTTTTGGCTTGATTTTAAAGTGAGTTCTTTGTAAACTTCAATTTTGACAAACTTAAGACTCCTAAAAATGCTAGGAAGTAATTCAAAAGGTACAAAAACCTAAAAAATAACTATATGTTTACCAAAAATGGACATCAATTACAAAATTTATGCCTTGAAATCCCTAAATTCAATATTGAGACCCTAAAAAAGCCTAAGCACTACTAGATTGGATTTTGAAAAATTATCTCCCACATCATAAATCATGAAACTATGAGACCCAAAGTTAATATTAAGAGGCCCTACTAGAAAACCTATTGGAAATATTTGGTAAATATAGGGAAATTTGATTCATAGGTGTGGTGAACCCTCTATGGGTGATGGATAATATATTATACTAAAAGGATATGCCAAATGCCTATGTTGGATGATTATGCTAGATGTCTATGTAAATGTCTATGTCATTTGAATGTACCAAATGGTTGTACTAAATGACTGTGCCAAATGATTGTGTTCAATGACTATGCTAAATGACTATGTTGAATAACTATGTCATTTGACTGTGTTAAATGGTTATGTTATCTAGTGAAGTAGAATGGCTTATCTAAATGATATATCATGCATGTTGGTTGGTATACACTAGATGTCCATCATCAAATGATTATGTTAGATGGCTTTTTGAGCATCCAATGTCGAATGATGATGTCAGGCCACATTATCAGGTGACCTATGCAACTGGTTTGCTATTCAGTTACTTGATTGGCCCCCTATTTTATAAATACTCACCTCCTACCTTCATTTTTAACATTTTACAACATATATTTATCATCCCCATTTTCCCCCACTTGTAACAATTCCACAACCATGGAAAGAAAATTTGTTTTCAAGAACCTACTATGCTTGGACATTTGAGGTTTGTGGAGTATCTAGATGCATACAATGATTAGATTTTATAATGTAGTTTTAATGGCCTACTATACATGACCTAGTATAAAATAAACAGTGGTTTACTAAAATTGCTAATGTATTCCTATAACCATAATGAGAAGATCTTCACCGTGAATGTGGATTCCAAAATGATTTGCTTTAGTACCTCACCAAAAGAGATTCACAATCTGACATGTATTCCATTTCAAAATACAAACCCAATGAGTTCAAAGTCAATGCTGACAAATGATGACAAGAAGGATTTGGAGTCAAATTTTGGCTTACATATCAGTAGAACTAGGATTTAATTATAAATTTGTTTTTATATTCAAAATTTTACTTTTGAAATATAAAATCCTCATTTTCTCTTTCATTTCAGATAGTTATAAGAGGGACCTCCATGTCAAAGACATTACTAACCCTTTTTTAAATCAATGGTTCAATTTTTCTAAGTGAGAATAGTATTGCAGGAAAGACCAATAGATGTTCCCTATTGGGCACTAGTTTACATTATTCATACTCTTACTAATTTGAGATATGACTGGTGATCTTTTATTTCTACTGGGATAAGGCTTTAATTAAATTGTGCTTATACCAATCCCATTTCCACTATTTCTTGTTCAAATTTTATTTTATCATTGTACTATAAGGCCTAATATGACCTTTGAAAAGAACTGATTCTAATTGTGCTTCATACAAATATGAGCACAAATGCTTTGTCTCTAGAGGAACATGAGGTTAGTTTATTTATTAAAATAAGGTAAAATATATGTTTATTTGTTAAACGGTTACCAAGTTAAAGATTAACAAATGTTTAAACTCTATTTGTTAGAGGTAAGAATTGATGCCTCATGAAAACAATTTGCCTCATAAGGATAACATAGATTTGAAGGATCTATTTATTCAAAGTTTGTAGAATCATCCTTGCAATCATTTTGGATTTCAAAACATCCAAGAGTTTCTTCAACATCATCTTCATGTGCAGGTTTGCTATTTAAAAATTTAAAATGATATTTTAAATTTCAAGTGCATTAATTTAGTTATTTGTTTCATTGTTTTAGTTGACTCAACAACAATTTAGATCATGGAAAAACCACCATCATAACAAACTACAACATTTGTTGTGCCTTCTTGACCCTCTGTGGAAGGTGTTTTACATTGCATTTTTTGTTTTTTTTGTTTTTTATTATAGTTTTTTATGACTAAAAATTTGTGTAATTTACCAGCTCAAAACACCCCTGTCACTCACAATATGGCACGTAGATTGGAGAATACACTATTTTCAAATACAAGTACTAAACCTTTAATTTCAAATTAGCATGTAACTTTGTTTTTAAATTTTTTTTTTGTAAAATAATTTACATTTATCAGGGCATCCTTAATCGCTGAGGAACATTATGCCAATGCCTTCACCCCTGAACTAAGTTTTCTCAAGGGGGAAGACTCTTCCATTACAATAATCACTAGCAACTAGCAGAGCAACACTGTAATTATCATGTTCTAATTTCTCCACTTTCTCTATCAGAGGTGTATCAAGTGCATAGGGATTGACTTCTTTGTAGGATATTAAACTTGATGAGGAATATTTGAGGATTGAAAGTGGTGATATTGTTGGAGTTGCTTTCAATTCACATGATTTTATTCAGGGAGCATCAGTAGATGTTCATGTGACTACTTAGGAGGAAACATTTTCCCCATAGTCCCACCCTGATAGAAAATGTTATCTTATTTGATGATGCCCTTACATCTTTTCCACTAAGTAATTTGGTATCAGATAGTATTAATATTAATCTTTAGGAGGGATTAATTGATGAATTAAAAATTTACATGTGTGGGATTTTTGGGTGAAGGCATTGATAAAAGAAATAAATTCCCATTATCACAACCACTCCCATTGAGAAAAATCATTTTCATTGGTGCAACATGAACCCATAAAGATTGATGCTTTATTTGCCAAAGCTAAATCTGAATCAGTTACTATTGCTAATAGTTATAATGATAATGTGTTGACTATTGTGCTTAACAAGTTGGAGAATTTGAATACAGAATCTCAAGCATATTTTAATAAATGGGTGAAAGACACCAACCTTGTTTTTATTATAAATGTGGAGAAGGAAAAATATTTGGTAATGTATCTTCATTTTAATCAAATTTCATGTCATACTTATTTTTGTTCACATCTAATTACATTTTGTTTTAAATTATAGGCAAACTATGAGAACTTGAAAAAATAAGCCGAGATCCTCAATGTACATCTAAAAATGCATGAAAAAATTTATTATCTACCATTTAATTCAAGGAGAAGCTTATTCTATTGAATAAACAGAAAAACACACTTTGAAAAATCATTAAGGATCAAGGATGGGATCTTGATGCCTTATTTAAGCATAAGACAGTTACTGATCTAAGTCTACTTGCTACATGAGATGCTAGAAAAGAAGAAAGGGAAAATATTGGTCATATTAATTATGTGGCTGAGGATCTTGAAAAGGTAGGGATATTAAAGGACAATAGTGGCATAGTGGATGTTGTGGTTCAGAAAGTAGCTGAGAAAGTGGTTGAGAAAGTAGCTGAGTAGTTGAGAATCTATTCTATAATATTTATAAACAATGTTTTCTTTTAAAAAATATATTTTGAATGACAATTTGAAGTTTGGATATGTGTTGATCAATTTATTCAGTTTTAATTACTGGATGGGTCACGTAGATTACAATTTCATTTGAATGTTATGATGTTGTATGGTGTTAGGCCCGTTTTTGATATTTGTGATGCACTTGTGAAACTCATATCTCAATATAAATGGATTAATCTCAATATATTCCTTTATACAGTGTTCCCCCTAACACAATCAAAATATATTAATCTTTTACATTCAACACTTAGCAAGAAATAAGGAACTGCATTTCAAAAAAAAAAATTATTGTATTTTATGATAAAATATAAAGTTGTTTTGACTGTTTCTTAAGTAAATCATGATCTGAGATGCCTTTGAGGCCATTATAAAGTCTCATTCATGTTTGGTATAGGTCTATGTTTAAGATAGTATTGTGATAGTTAGTAATAATGAGGATTCATCAAAGTTGAAAAGATGCATGAATGATTGTGATCATGAACTATAAAATAGGTTCATGGATTTTTTAATGTTATGAGGATGTTTAGATAGATAAGGACTCGTGAAATCAATTTTATTCATATGAAAATTGGTATAAAGAAGCAGAGGTAAGGTCTTTACAAATCTATGAACTGTGTACTGGTGAAATTATGACAAAACAAGACTAAGTCGGAAACTCTTATCAAGAAACATGTATCCTATATGACATGAGTCTCATTCATATTCATTGATATGTGATTCAAAGGTTATATTTTATTTGATCACTTCATTCTAAGAAGAATTAGTTTTAAGACTGATTGTAATAAAAAAAATAAGGGTATTTTTGTAAGGTCTATTTTGATGTATGAGAACATGATTTGTCACAGGTAAAGGACTCTAAACCCTTTCTCAGTTAAATAAAATAGATATTTCATCTGTTATGAATGATCAGGGTTGTTATATTGTTTAAGGTCTAATATATTCTTTCTCAAGCTAACATCGTTCAAGAAATTTGATAAAACTTGTAGACAAAGTCCTTAATAGATGTATAGATTCATGTATGGGGTTAATTTAACATTTTGAAAAGTTGGAGAGGTTTTTAAAATCCTCAAGAAAGTGATTTGGCATTTAGATAGTTATTATAGTTTATGAACAATTGAAAATGTATAATAATTATTGCATCTTATGATAAACACGTGAAAATTACTTACAAACAATTACATAAAGTAAAACATGAATACATTGAAGGCACATAAGAGAGTGCAACCAGTCTACATCAAAAACATTACAAGTACATCAATTATGAGAAAATATATGTCAAATTAATGGAAAGAAACAAATTTATCACTATATAAAGGAATATACAAGGTAATATGAAGGCACAATAAATACATCACATATGTAGACAAAAATAGATCTATAAAAAATATGTAACAAAAACATAGAGAGCCATATTAAGCATTTGAAATCAATGAATTAAGTCCTCTATTTTGTGTGATATTAACCTATAGTGTTCCCCCTAACACAATCACAATATATTAATCTTTTACATTCATCACTTAGAAAGAAATAAGGAAATGAATTTCATAAAATGTATAATAATTATTGCATCTTATGATAAACATGTGAAAAGTACTTACAAACAATTAAATAAAGTAAAATCTGGATACATTTAATAGTATTAACTAGAAACAAATTAAAAAATTAAATGAAATTGGAATTTAGAAACTAGAAAATATAGTCTGGTAGTTGAAACAATCCTACACAAACCTAATCATCATTAGTGACATTTGCATCTTCCATGTCAGTGTCATATTTAGTGTCATTAGTTAAATCCTCTTCATTTTTATTTGTATTGTGGATGCCTCTTCTTTCAATTAAATAACTCCATGTTGCCATATCTTTTTCATAAGGAAACATGTCCACAACATAATGTGAAACATATAATCTGAAATAAGTTTCTATATTTTTATCCAATTTTTTTTAAAGTTTTGAATTTATGAACGATAATGCACTAAATACTCTTTCATCTTCTACTGAGACCAAAATCATTGTTTGAAAAATCTCATATACTTAGAAATATTCAATTAGACTTTCTTGCAGTATACTACTAGGATAAAGTTTTTTCCATAGTCGTGTAATTGCCCCATTTTCTATTGGTTCACTTAGAAGACGATATTGTTCAAACATTGTAATTCCTTGACTGGGATGTTTTTAAATAATTTCTCAAAAAACCTTTTATTTCTACTCTTTTCACCTCTACATATTTACCAAAATGCTTTACAAGACAACCCATGTATTTATGAAATAAATTGCTAATCATCTTTTGACTATTATTACTATTCCAAAAAATGGGATTCACAACTGCCATGACCTCCAACAAATCATCCCTTTGAAAGTGATCTCTGATATCCATAGATAATTTTTGAAAAACTCTACTTAGTTTCATCTGGGTTTCAGATAGAACAATGTCATACAAAATACATGTTACAGGTAGTTCTTCAGATTTGGCTCCCACAAGATCAAGTCTTTTGTAGAAAGTGTGCATTGGTATCTCATTGTCATTAAAAATGACACAAAGATGATCATTGATATTAAACTTCAAATAAATATTAGGGTTCCTTAAATTTTTCAAACATTACCAACTACTAAAAACAAGGCCTTAAAAATTTTCATTCAAAGTGTATAGTATATCTAGAGATTGGCATACTCATTTTCTTAGCCATATGAAGTTAAAAATATAAATGGATATATTTTGAGAATTATTAATTAAAAAATTCATTACCTTTAACATTGGAATAATTCCACATAATGCCAACAATGTTTCCAAATCTATTAAATGGTACAATGAATATTTTGCCTTGTCAATTTCTCTATGATATTTATATATATAACCTACTAATGATGGATATTCCTCAAAAATTTGGTATACAGGTTCATACATAGAAATCCATCTTGTATCAACATCTTTCAATAGTTTCTTACCATCAGTCACTCCTATTGAAAATTTTTTGAACTCTAAAAATATTTTTGGACTGCTTGACATATATGCATGTAGGTCACAAAAGAGCTCATCCACTTTTGCCACATTAGCAAATTTGCAAACCATTTTGTAAGCAAGATTCATCCTATGATCCATGCAATGAATTGAAATTATATATGGGGAAACTATTATTTGTATCCAAACACATAAACCATTTCTATGCCCATGCATAATTGATACACCATTAGCCCCAACACACACTAGCTTCGTAGCTATTGCATAATTTTCCATCTTAGATTTATCTTTCAAATTTGATACAACCAATTTGTGAAGATTTTATGCATTGCAATTTTATACTATTTTATGAACTACTAGTAGATGAGTTTACATTAAATAGTTCTCAAAAGTATAAACATGCATGCAAACCCAGCTTGTGTTGTCAATTGATGTGACCTCATCAATAGATAGTGAGATTGATAGTAAATTTTGAACTTTTTATTTCAAATCTTCCTTCTCAACTAATGCTAAACATTTTGCCATTTTCCAAGCACTACTATTTAACCAATGTGATTGTGGACTATCCAAAAATCCATTACATTGAAACAAAATCTTATAATCTAAAAAATCAAAAATAGGTCTACCTTTTTTTAGAATGTAGTATATAGTAGAGAACTGTATATATTTCACCTTTAGATGGGACTGCATCACATTTCCAAAATTTTCTTCAATTGTTCCCCCTTTCTCAACAAAAGGTTTTTGATGTTTCTTATCATTTTCATACTCGCATGCATATCTTACATGCATGCATTTTTCTACATTTTTTCACCTGTGTGTTCTTGTTATCAGTCTATCTAAGTGCTTCACTATCACATATACTTTTCCACAATGTTTCTCAATCGTGTCCAATTTTAGTTGCATTATGTGTTCCTTTTCTAGTTTTGAGCTACATATTGTACATCTACATTCGGTTGAAATATCATCATCATTTTTAAGCTCTACATGTTCTATGAAGGAAATTTTTGTTGCCCAGTCCACCTTAAAGGACCTTCCAATTGTCCATCTACTTCTCTTCTTTTATGAAGATTTTTGAGTGGAGGGTTCAGCTGAACTTTGTGTTTGGTGAGACCCAACAACCTCTTCTACCACTTGAATGTCATTATTATTGTCATAAAAAACTAGAGTGTCTTTGAGTTGTGGCATGTCATCATCAAAAAAATATTTAGGGGGTGATATGTTATTCTGGTTGATTCTTTTTAGTGAGATATCAGTGGGGATTTATACATGTAAAGTTGTTTTAATATTATTGAATAGTTAAAGTCAAATTTATGACAAACTAAAAAAAAAAACCTATATTTTGAGTGCATTATGATTGTGTGGGATTTTTTCTTGGCTCTTTAAAATAAGATAATATGAATGATTTTATTGATACATGGCCTATCCTTTTACCATTCCCACCAGATGCCATGTTGGTCAAGGATAGAACACTTTAGTTCTATCATTCAGTCAAAGATTATATGATAAAAATTAGTTATACCATTTGGTGGTAGAAGCTTTCTACTTTTTGGCTCTATCATTTGATACTCCCATTCAGCATCATCATTTGGTATTGTCATTCAATGATGTCATTTGGTATTATCATTCGACACTATCAGAAGTTTAAAGATATTATCATTTGGCATTATCATTCGGTTCCTCTATTCGGCACTATTGTTTAGTTTTGTGGTCCTCCAGTTCTGGTTCTGCTTGTTGGCTTGTTTGATATCAAGGGGTGATTTTACTATATATGTGGTGAATTGAAATGTAATCTTATATATTATTGCAAATGGTTGGTGATCCAACCACCAAAATAATATATATCCCTAAAATTTTAGCAATCTCATCCCATCTGCCGACCCTACAAAATTGCCAAAACCAA
This sequence comes from Torreya grandis, assembly GCA_037957365.1. Taxonomy (NCBI): domain Eukaryota; kingdom Viridiplantae; phylum Streptophyta; class Pinopsida; order Cupressales; family Taxaceae; genus Torreya; species Torreya grandis. Next base: position 669,268 of record JARHVA010006620.1, on the reverse strand, counting down.
AATCCAAAAATTGGAATATTTGTGAATTAATGAATATTCATCATTAAAATTTTTCCTAATGAAACCAACTATATTAAATGCAAAGTGACCCTAATTTCCTATATTTACTAAAATAAATTTAAAGTATAATGAATATAAATTATATTCCTTATACTTAAATTTATTTTAGTAAACCATCTACCCCTTTCAATAGATCTTTCCTACCTTTCTTGTGCAATATGAAGGTAATGCGTACGCATTATGTTCACTAAACATAATACTTACACATTTAGGTTTGGTGTTCTTGAGCCTAATTTTAAATAATGTGTATGTGCTATGTATATTATGCATATGTGTTATGGACATTATTTTTATGCGTAATGTCTATAACACATACACATTATGGTAAATATCCATAGAATTGTCCCCCAACTCCATTAACTTACCCAAGAAACACAATCTTCTTTCATTTGATTTACCTTCCACCTAAAAAATCTAAGATCTTATGCTAGATGTTATGATGCACAAGTTTAGTCTTTAGTCAACATCTTCTTGGTGTAAAGATTGTTGTTGGAACTTCGATCCACCTTTCAAAAATAATTCTCTTCACTTATTATACAAAATTCTTAGCCCTTTCTCTTTGGATATTAATAAGCTTAACAACTAGTGGGGTTTGAACTCTTTGTATAGGACTTGGATTTTTCACCTCAACCACATTTAGAAGGCTCAATTAGAGACAAAGTTGGCTCATTTTCCATGGTGTTTAGTTTATAAAGTGCTTCCACTAGGTTTGTAGTTTCATCACATGGGTATTTTTTATCCCAAGTGTTTTCATATGATAGGTCAAAGACCTTCAAACATATTTGTTGGATTTTTCCTCATGCCCATAATTCTTGGAAATGGAATCATGGTGTTGTCTCTCACTTACATCCTCATTTTATCTCTTAGAGGATTATTAAGCTTTGGGATTTTACATAATGGCCAAGTTAGATAATTTTATATGGAATTTATTTAGAGCTACTAATCTTTTTTAGCTTTGAAAATATATAAATTATGTTATTTTCACTAAAGAGCTTATATCTAAGGAATTTTTTATTAATAACAAATTCATGTGCTCACTTTTTTGTGTCTTTGCATCCAAGCTCAAGCTAAAAAAGTGGGTATGAAGTTTCAACATATGTAGGGCCTTCTCAACTATTAGGAGAGTGCATCTTGCATAATGCATATAATATCACTTAATATGCCACTATAATTTCTCCTCTAGCACCTTACGAGAGTGGCTTTGCTCTCTCAACTTCTTGTCCCCTTTTGTTACTCAGTGGAGTGGTTCATGTCTGCTTGCTTGAATAAACGTTATTGCTAGATCTTCGTAGTGGGTTTATTTGGCACCAAAAGCGGTAAAAAATGGTGTTATCTCCTCCTTTCTTCGTGTTTTAGTTCCCATTACTATTGACATAAAATATAAATAGAACAAATAACTGGTATTTTTTTTATTGATGATGAAACCTCTTCCTGAACCTCTCCCTCTAAGAGATGATCTACCTCATTTTTTCATATACTTAATTGTGATTTTAAACTTCTTTATTAATACTATGATTTTTAAAAAATAAGACAAACTTACTTTATGGTCATAAATACTAACTTAACACTATTATTTATAAACCATTGTTCATACTTATTCTTTTTTATTTGATTATTAAATATGCATATGCCTTTCTATTAAAAAAGACCATTCAAGGTAAACCACCATACACCATTGGTAAAGAGACCCATAGTATTGATAATGGTGTGAGGTGTCCATATTTGAACATTCAAAAGTCAATTTAAAACATGAGATATGAACATGGTAAGGACACATCAAATAAACATTGGAGAAGGAAATATGTGCTTGAGTTGTCGGGGGTGATGAGAGTCAATGAGGGAGTGACTAGGTATGATGAGAGGGTCAATGAGGGTGTGATTAGGGATGATGAGGGATGAGGAAGGAGTGATTAGGGATGATGAGGGATGATGAAGCAATGATTAGGGTTGATGAGTTATGGTGAGGATCAATGAACGAGTGATTAAGGATGATGAGGGTGTGATTAGGGTTGATGAGGGATAGTGAGGGTCAATGAGGGAGTGATTAGGGATAAGGAAGGATGAGGAGGGAGTAATTAGGGATGGTGAGGGTCAATGAGGGAGTGATTAGAGATAATGAAGGGGTAATTAGGGATGATGAGTGTCAATGAGGGAGTGATTAGGGATGATGAGGGAGTGATTAGAGATGATGAGGGATGGTGAGGATCAATGAGGGAGTGATTAGGGATGATGATGGATGAGGAGGGAGTGATTAAGGATGATGAGGGATGATGGAGCAGTGATGAGGGATGGTGAGGGTCAATGAGGGAGTGATTAGGGATGATGAGGGAGTTATTAGAGATGATGATGGATGATGAGATTCATTGAACGAGTGATTAGGGATGATGAGATACAAGGAGGGAGTGATTAGGGATGATAAGGGATTAGGATAAAGTTATTAGAGATGATAAGAGATGAGGAGAAAGTGATTAGGGATGAGGGAGGGGCGATGAGCAAGTGAAATTAATATAAAGTGGTTGTTTAATGTGCACAAGTCATCATTCTGACCTATGTTGTCCAAATCACACCCCTTTGGCTTGAATTCAAAGTGAGTGGTTTGTAAAATTCAATTTTGACAAATATAGGACTCCTAGAAATGTCAAGAAGCAATCTAAAATGCACAAAACCTAGAAAATAACTATATATTTACCAAAAATGAACATCAATTACAAAAGTTATGTTTTGAAATTCCTATGTTCAATATTGAGACCCTAAAAATTTCTAAGTACTATGATATTGGATTTTGAAAAATTATCTCCCACGTCATAATATGTGTAGCTATCAGACCAACTCTATCAGATTTAGAGTGACACTAATTTCTTAAATTTACTAAAATAATTTTAAAGTATAAGGAATATAAATTATATTCCTTAACATCTATTTTAGTAAACCATCTACCCCTTTCAATAGATATTTCCTACCTTTCTTGTGCAATGTGAAGGTAACGTGTATGCATTATGTTCACTAAACATAACACTTAAGCATTTAGGTTAAGTGTTCTTGAGCCTAGTTTTAAATAACATGTATGCGTTATGTACATTATGCACACACATTATGTACATTATGCATACAGATTATGTACATTATGCATACACGGTATGAACATTATTTGTATGTGTAATGTCCATAACGTGTACACATTATGGTAAATATCCACCGAATTGTCCCCCAACTCCATTCACTTACCTAAGAAACACAATCTTCTTTCCTTTGATTTACCTTCCACCTAAAAAATCTAAGAGCTTATGTTGGATGTTATGATACGCAAGTTTAATCTTTAGTCAATATCCTCTTGGTGTAATGATTGGTGTTGGAACTTCAATCCACCTTTCAAAAATAATTCTCTTTACTTATTATACAAAATTCTTAGCCCCTTCTCTTTGGATCTTAATAAGCTTAACAACTAGTGGGGTTGGAACTCTTTGTATAGGACTTGGATTTTTCACCTCAACCACATTTGGAAGGTTCAATTAGAGACAAAGTTGGCTCATTTTCCATGGTGTTTAGTTTATTAAGGGCTTCCACTAGGTTTGTAGTTTCATCGCATGAGTATTTTTTATCCCAAATGTTATGCATATGATAGGTCAAAGACCTTCAAACATATTTGTTGGACTTGTCCTTGTGCCCATAATTCTTGGAAATAGATTCATGGTGTTTTCTCTCCCTTCCATCCTCATTTCATCTCTTGGAGGATTATTATGCTTTGGGATTTTACATAATGGCCAAGTTAGATAATTTTATATGGAATTTATTTAGAGCTACTAGTCTTTTTTATCTTTGAAAATCTATAAATTATGTTATTTTCAATAAAGAGCTTATATCTAAGCAATTTTTTATTAATAAAAAATTCACGTGCTCACCTTTTTGTGTCTTTGCATCCAAGCTCAAGCTAAGAAAGTGGGTATGAAGTTTCAACACATGTAGGGCCTTCCCAACTACTAGGAGAGTGCACCATGCATAATGAGTATAATCTCACCTAATATGCTCCTATAATTTCTCCTCTAGCACCTATGGGGGAGTGGATTTACTCTCTCAACTTCTTGTCCCTTTTTGTTGCTCAGTGAACTGGTTTGTGTTTGTTTTCTTGAAGAAACATTATTGCTAGACGTTCTTAGTGGGTTTATTTGGTACCAAAGTCGGTCAGTACAATGTCTTGTATCCTCCTTTCTCAGTATTATAATTCTCATTACTTTTAACATAAAAGATAAATAAAACTACTAACTCGCATTTATTTTGTTGATGATGAAACCCTCTTCTAAACCTCTCCCTTTAAAGAATAATCTACCTCATTTTTCATATACTTAATTGTGATTTAAGAATTCTTTATTAATACTATAATTAAAAAATAAAAATAAAGATTAAGACGAACTTAGTCAATGGTTTTCTTTATAAATCATTGTTCATACTTAATCTCTTTGATTTGATTATTAAATATGCATATGCCTTTCTATTAAAAAAGACCATTTGAGGTAAACCACCATACAGAGTCAGTAAAGAGACCCATAGTATTGATAATGGTGCGAGGTGTCCATATTTGAACATTCAAAAGTCAATTTAAAACGTGAGATATGAACATGGTCAGGACACGTCAAATAAACATTGGAGAATGAAATATGCGCTTGAGTTGTCGAAGGAAACGTATTTTATTAAATGACCAATACAACGTAACCATAGTTAATATTTATGAAAGTGACTATGGGAAAGTGGTTCAAATGATAATTGAGTGGCCCATATGTTCTTTAAAAAAATATATAAATACATAGTTTTTATCATAAAAAAAATCTCCCAATTTTTATAGTATTATAAACTATTTAATTAAAGATAGATTCAAGTTTTCAATTAATTGAAATAGATTTTTTTTTTAGATAATTTTTTAAATACGTTGAAAGAGTTGTAATTTAATGATTGAATATGATGATTGTTATATTATTCATTACAATATAACTCTTCAAAGATACTTGATATATAAACATTTAAATATAATCTTTACAAAATCTTTAAACGTAATAATTTAATCAAATGAGATTTTAATTTAAATATACGTTTATGATTGAAAGAATCAAAATAAATGAATAAAATAAAATATATATTGTATTTTGTTTTAGATGAAGTTAATTTGTAATAAATTTTATAATATAATCAAAACAAAGATATTAATCAAAGTGTTGTCTTTTTGATTAAAAAGAAAGGATGTAGGAAGGAGGTAAAAATACTAAGATCAAATGCCAAAGAAATGGTGAGGGATGGTTCTCGATGGACCATATAAAATTTTCTCTCTCGACATAGAAGAAGATTAATTCTATCCATCAAAATACCTTAATAATTTTTAATTATTGAAATGTTAAATTCTTAGTTGAAAATTGTGTTTAATTATCATTACTCTTTAAATTTATTTTGTTTTCTAAATATTTTACTAAATCTTAACAATTTTTTTTAAACTTAACTAAATTATTCTTTTAAATCACTCTGATGTTTGTGTTTTCTTAGATCATCTTGAATAATTTATGTGACTTTATAATGAATTGCATAGCCCTTTCAAAACCACCATTTATCCTGTTTTTTTTTTTCAAAAAAAAAACTTTATTGCCAGGTTTTGGTGACAGGGTTGTTCTAGAAGCTCATTTAAGCTAAGAACATGTTTGAAATCTCTTTCCCTTAAATTAAAATAATCCTTAAATTTTGGGAAGGATAACCGTTTATTGGAATGAGTGATCTGGAAAATTGCAAGGAACGTTCTTCACAAGTTTCTTAAATGCAGTTCATGGCTTTTATTCCAAATTTTATGTAGCGTTGTGAGTTCGGAATCACCATAGTTTTTTCCAAGTGTAATTTTACTCGTGTGTTAAATAAAGGTCATTTCAAAACGACTTTATAAGGAGTTATTATATTAATAATATATTTTTAATAATATAAGTGTTGTAAGTATTTATTCCTTAGAACAGTCAATGTAATCTACAACCTTGGATCCTTCACTTTAAAAATTATTTTCTTATTTTCCACTTTGACGTTTATTTCATTTTTATATAAAAAGTTTCTATTTTTATTTTAAAAAATTAATAAAAAATTAAAATATATTAAATATAAAGTAAAGTTTGAAATATATCCTTTTTTAAACTTAAATATTTATAGAAAAGATACCTATAATCTCTAGTTGATATGGGATGATGTAAATCTAATAATGACACTTCGGAATTGATATTTCTAATATGGGATGATGTAAATCTAATAATGGCACTTCGGAATTGATATTTCTAATCATTTTGAAATTATTTTAAAATTATTTTTTAAATAATAATTATATTAATGATATTTTTGTTTATAATAATAATTATTTATAGATATTATTTTAAGATAATTTAGATTATGTATGATTCTTTTATGTTTAAATCATTTTTAAAATAATTTTTATATTAAAATTATATTTAATAATAGAATAATTATTCAATCACAATATTTTTGAAATAATTATGTCTTGATTTAGGATCACTATTCCTAATTCTTCAATATTTTTTTTCTTGATGAAAGAGTAAGGGTAGTGATTATCATTGACACATTTATGATTACAATAAATACGATTTATTATAAAAAAACTCACAATTTATGATTATCATTAAAACATTTAGGATTACAATACATATGATTCATTATCAAAAAGCTCACAATTTATGATCAATTATTAATACACTTAGGATCACAATTATTGATACATCCTCACAAAGCTCACAATTTGTGATCTATCATCACAAAACTTACTATCACAAATTATGATCCACAAACATGTAGATAATTAATCTTATAGACTTTATTTTCAAACGTTTATGTGTAGGTAACAATATTGTATCCTAATTTTTTTAACAAAGTGCTATAACACACAAATAAAATTTTATTTGAAAGCTTCAATTAAATATTTACTATTATAATTTACAAAAAATAACATTCTATCAAAATAGATAAATTGTGTGCAAGAATTATAATTTATGATCTATTATTTTGCCAATGAGATGTAGGTGGAGTGGTTAAGAGGCTTGGTTGTGCCCAGCTCCATCCATGTTCAATCTCAAGGGGCATGTTAGACTGGTGGTGGTCGTTGGAGATGTTCAGACGGTTGGAGCTACTAAGAATGTTGTTGATATTGATGATAACGTCCCATTTGGTGATGTTAGTGAGGTCGATAAGAGCCATTGATGATGGTTGTAAGGGAAATCTGGGCCTCCCAGACTAATTCAAAGTCCCAGTCCAAAAACAATTACCCATATCCAAAAAAAATTATGATCTATTATTGACACATTTAGGATCACAATATGTAATCCACTATCAAGAAGCTCATAATTTATGATCTATTATTGACACATTTAGGATCACAATTTGCGATCCATTATTAAGAAGTTCACAATTTATGATTTATTACTGACAAGTTTAAGGTCACAATTTGTGATCCATCATCATGAAGCTCACAATTTGTAATCCATCATCACAAAATTAATGAGAGAGTATTTTCACAAACCATTGATTTGTTAGAGAGTTTTTGGATAAAACCGTGATTAGTTTTTTGACCGATATTTCGGTTCACACTCCATGAACCATCATCAGGTTGTGAGAATGAATTCTCACACCCTGATGATGGTTCATGGAGTGTGAACCGAATTCTCACACCCTGATGATGGTTCATGGAGTGTGAACCGAAATATCGATGAAAAAACCAATCACATTCTCATACCTTAATGATAATTCATAAAATATGAACATAAATATTGATAAAAAAACTAATCACAAAACTAATTCACACAATCTTTTTATTTTATGATATCTTGCTTGAGTACTTTCTACTATAATATTATAAAAACAAAAGTTTCAAGAATTGGTGTGGAGGTACAATATTTTATCCTAATTATTTAAGGAATGTGCCGTAACGAAAGAGCTTTCAGCCTTGACTATAATGTTTACTCATTGGTACATTATAACATTTCCGAGAATCTTTAATTTTGAAAGAAATTACCAGGTTGTAATGGTCTTTCGGATTTGGTAGCCGCCTCCCCCATGAAGTGACAGAATATAAGACTGTGTGCGTTACCATAGTCTAAAATAATGATGACGGCGACAGAAAAAAAGATAAATTAAAAAGAAGAGCAAGAAGGAAGAGTTCTTGGTCTGGGCCACTGACAGATGGAAGACAGATACGGGAAAGGCAATCTGTTGTTATCGCCATCACCTGCCCAGCTACACAAGGCATGTGATTTCTTTAATTATAAGCTTTTTCATTCAATAAGTCCACAGGAATGAACAGGCTTGAGAGGGACAAAAGGTAATGTAACCCTAAAAATATTAACAATATCGTATTTTTCATGTAATGTGTACGCAACGCAGCATAAAATAAGAAATTAAATAACCGGCTCAAACCGCATTTGGTAAATGTGACAGTTGTGTAGGAGAGTGTCCTGCTGCATTCCATGCATTGAGGCCGCCGTGTGGCCCGGTCTAACCTAATCCGCGCGTTGCTGCCGTCACTGGAACTAGTAGCGTACTGAAGGAACTTGCTGCTTATTATTGTTAATTGCCCAATTTGCCGTCTAGCCGTTGGATGGATTCTCGTTTACAGTGTAAATGTTAACTCATTTCTTGTGTTTTCACTGGAATAGTAAAGTGAAAATTGAAAGAGACGGGTGATTTTGTGGTCAAATTGAATGTAATTCATTCACTGAAGGTCCCTTCGCCTAGAGGACGGGTGGGTCTAGAAGAGGCCTGTGCGGTGCTATATAACAACCACCCATAATGTGTTTGGATATCGGACAGAGGAGATAAGGTAGAGTGAGTTGTTGAATTAGTACAGTGGATAATTAAGTAAGTACAGGGGTATTGTTTGGCCAGAGAAATACAGGCATGGTGGAGTTTGAGCGGGGAGGGGGCAGTAGCCTCCGCCCCCAGCTTCTTGCAGTTCTGCTGCTGGGGTTCACTGCCAGCGTCCTGAGCAATGCTGTATCTGCAAATGCAGAAGAGGGCCGTACTCTCAGTGCATATGAGTATACATCTCCTCCACCGCCCTATTACTACACTTCTCCTCCTCCACCACCACCATCCCCCTCTCCTCCTCCTCCATACTACTACAAGTCTCCTCCACCCCCAACCCCATCTCCTCCTCCACCATACTACTACAAATCTCCTCCACCACCATCCCCATCTCCTCCTCCACCATACTACTACAAATCACCTCCACCACCACCCCCATCCCCATCTCCTCCTCCTCCTTACTACTATAAATCCCCTCCACCACCATCACCATCTCCTCCTCCTCCTTACTACTATAAATCACCCCCACCACCATCACCATCTCCTCATCCTTACTACTACAAATCTCCTCCACCACCATCACCATCTCCTCCTCCACCATACTACTACAAGTCTCCTCCACCACCATCACCATCTCCTCATCCTTACTACTACAAGTCTCCTCCACCACCATCACCATCTCCTCCTCCACCATACTACTATAAGTCTCCTCCACCACCATCACCATCTCCTCCTCCACCATACTACTACAAGTCTCCTCCGCCACCATCACCATCTCCTCATCCTTACTACTACAAGTCTCCTCCACCACCATCACCATCTTCTCCTCCACCATACTACTACAAGTCCCCTCCGCCCCCATCTCCATCTCCACCTCCTCCATATTATTACAAGTCCCCTCCACCCCCATCCCCATCTCCTCCTCCTCCATACTACTACAAGTCTCCTCCACCACCACCACCATCTCCTCCACCATATTATTACAAGTCCCCGCCACCTCCTCCTCCTAAATATTACTATAAATCTCCCCCACCACCATCACCTTATTATTATAAGTCTCCTCCTCCACCTCCTTACCACCATCCACATCCTCCTATAGTGGTGGTGGTAGGTAGGGTGTCCTGCTACAAATGCTATAACTGGACAAAACCTGAGCCTTCTCACGACAAACACAGTCTCAAGGGTATGTGACATTTTTTTTGCTTCATGGTTTTTCATAGTTGATTGGGTTTAGCGATTAGAAACATTTTCCCGATTTCAGTACAGCTGTCAAAAGATAGAGCACAGTATTTTTATTCTTTATAAAATGTCATAAGCACGCTGTCTTAATGCCATTGTATTAGAATTTAATTTTCTGTTCTGTTTGTTGATTCTGTTCTGTCTCTGCGCAGGTGCCATTGTTGCTGTGACATGCAAGGCTGGAGGCAAAAAAATCAAGACTTACGGAGTGACCAAGGATAAAGGAAATTACAGGGTTCAGCTTAGTGGGTTTGACTACAAGAAGTGGGGAGCCAAGAGCTGCAAGGCCAAGCTTTACAAACCGCCCAAGCATTCTATTTGCAACTTGCCTACAAATGTACATGGAGGGAAATTAGGAGCTTGGCTCAAACTTAAGTCTAAGTCCTCCAAGGAGATAGTTCTTTATACAAAGGACTTTTTTTATGCTCCTGCCAAGCCATATGATGAGTGCCATAAAAAGGCATACATTCCTCCCTATTATTATAAATCTCCTCCTCCACCTTCACCATATTATTACAAGTCTCCTCCGCCCCCTCCATATTATTATAAATCTCCTCCACCACCATCACCATCACCATATTATTATAAGTCTCCTCCTCCTCCAAAATATTATTATAAATCCCCCCCACCACCATCTCCATATTACTACAAGTCTCCTCCACCTCCAAAATATTACTATAAATCCCCCCCACCACCATCTCCATATTACTATAAGTCTCCTCCACCTCCAAAATATTACTATAAATCTCCTCCACCACCATCTCCATATTACTACAAGTCTCCTCCACCACCAAAATACTATTATAAGTCTCCTCCTCCACCATCTCCATACTACTACAAATCACCACCTCCACCTCCAACATACTATTACAAGTCCCCACCACCACCATCTCCGTACTACTACAAGTCTCCTCCACCTCCACCTTACTATTACAAGTCCCCACCTCCGCCATCACCTTCCCCTGCTCCATACTACTACAAGTCCCCACCTCCGCCATCACCTTCCCCTCCTCATCCATACTATTACAAGTCCCCACCTCCGCCATCACCTTCCCCTGCTCCATACTACTACAAGTCCCCACCTCCACCATCACCTTCCCCTCCTCATCCATACTATTACAAGTCCCCACCTCCGCCATCACCTCCCCCTCCTCATCCATACTATTACAAGTCCCCACCTCCGCCATCACCTTCACCTCCTCCCCCTTACTATTACAAGTCCCCACCTCCGCCATCACCTTCCCCTCCTCCCCCTTACTACTACAAATCTCCACCTCCACCATCACCACACCCCCCTTCCCCATACTACTATAAGTCTCCACCTCCACCATCACATTCCTCTCCCTTGCCATACTATTACAAGTCCCCACCACCACCATCACCATCCCCTCCACCACCATACTACTACAAGTCCCCTCCTCCTCCATCCCCTTCTCCTCCACAACCATACTACTACAAATCCCCACCTCCACCATCACCTTCCCCTCCTCCTCCCTACTACTACAAGTCCCCACCTCCACCATCACCTTATCCTCCTCCACCATACTATTACAAGTCTCCACCTCCTCCATCTCCGTCACACCTCCCTCCATATTACTACAAATCTCCACCTCCACCATCCGCCTCCTCTCCCCCCCCATACTACTACAAATCACCTCCTCCTCCATCTCCCTTGCCTCCACCTCCATACTACTACAAGTCACCTCCTCCTCCATCCCCTTTGCCTCCACCTCCCTACTACTACAAGTCACCACCACCTCCCTCACCATCTCCACCTCCACCATACTACTACAAGTCTCCTCCTCCACCTTCTCACTCACCTCCGCCCCCGTATTATTACAAGTCACCTCCTCCTCCATCTCCTTCACCTCAGCCACCTTACTACTACAAGTCTCCTCCTCCTCCATCCCCTTCACCTCCACCTCCCTACTACTACAAGTCTCCTCCTCCTCCATCCCCTTCACCTCCAACCCCCTACTATTACAAATCTCCTCCTCCTCCATCACCTTCTCCTCCACCTCCCTACTACTACAAGTCCCCTCCTCCACCCTCACCTTCACCTCCACCTCCCTACTACTACAAATCTCCTCCTCCACCATCCCCTTCACCTCCGCCTCCCTACTACTACAAATCTCCCCCTCCACCAGCCCCATCACCTCCACCTCCCTACTACTACCAGTCACCTCCTCCTCCATCTCCTTCCCCACCACCCCCATATTATTACAAATCTCCTCCCCCACCATCCCCATCCCCTCCACCTCCATACTACTACAAATCACCTCCTCCTCCATCTCCTTCCCCTCCACCCCCGTATTATTACAAGTCTCCTCCCCCACCATCGCCATCCCCTCCACCACCCTACTACTACAAATCTCCACCTCCTCCATCTCCTTCCCCACCACCACCATACTACTACCAATCCCCACCACCTCCATCTCCATCCCCACCTCCACCTTACATCTACAATTCCCCCCCTCCTCCAAGTCCATCCCCACCTCCACCTTACTTCTACAAGTCCCCACCTCCTCCATCTTCTCCTCCTCCTTCACCATACTATTACCAATCTCCACCTCCACCATATTAGACAACTGCCACCAAGATTGTTGCCTTCCACTAGGTGAGATTTTTATGTTTTCTTTATTGCTGAATACTGTTCCTTTAAAAAAAAAATTCTCAAGGCAAATATGATAGCTATGAACTAATAACTTCCTTGTAACGATTTATAGGTCATGAAACGTGCAATTCAATAAGATCTGTCTGCTCACATAAAACAGCAATAGTGGGGACAGCATCACCTGCATTTTATTTATTGTTTGACAGTGTATCTGGTGTTAAAATAAGACTGTTTACAAGGGTTGTCAATGCAAGCTTCGTGAACTTCAGAAGATCATTATTGCTACTTCTTCTTGTGGGGCATGTGAAGAGAATCTGAAGTTCAACCAAAGCTATGGAGAAATATTTGATTGTCTTCAGCCGTATTATTATTTGTTCTATTCTTAATACAGTACTGTCTGAACAGCAGTGAAAAATAGCGGTGCCTTTTAGCAGGTTTCCTTGGAAATCATTATTTATTCTGTTCTTATGACAGTAATGAGATGAATTCATTTATTCATAGCTGCACTATTGAATAAGATTGAATAAAGTGCCAGCTACAAAGCTCATTCGAGGTTCTCTGGTCTTCTATCCGTTTTATGTACTTGAATTCTTATTTATAAAATCGATGAGCTTCTTCTAATCTAAATGATCTGAAAACATGCTGCTGTGAACCCTGGTTGTATCTTTTATATTGCTGTTGTGATATTATACATAAAACATGCAGAAACACAGACAATAATAACAGTACACTAACATAATGGATAATGCCATAAACGTATATGCGTAGAAATAATTACAGACAATCTTTAAAATTAAGAAACTCATGAGAAAGCTTAGTCCCGGAAAGTTTATGCCTTACACAGTACACTAACATAATGGATAATGTCATTAACGTATATGCGTAGAAATAATTACAGACAATCTTTAAAATTAAGAAACTCATGAGAAAGCTTAGTCCCGGAAAGTTTATGCCTTACAATTTTGACATTGAATGATACTTTATAACTTGGAAAAGTGGGATTTAATTAGGCTTATACTCCCTATTGTACTCCGGCAATTTTTTTAAAAAATAAATTAATTTCATAATTTGGGGCTAATATCAAATGATAGGGATATTTATTCTATCAAATTTAATTTGAAAATTGAATTCAATTTTATTTATTTTTGATATATTTAAATTTTATAATTTAATAGGTATTTTGATATTATATTTTATCATCAACATTAATTAAATTATAATTTAAAAAAATATTTTTATTAATAACAATTGTAAAATTAAAAATTATTTAAATAAATATAATAATAATTATTTAATAATATACATTTATAAACATTATTTTTTTATGAATATGAATAAAAATATTTTTTTCAATCCTCATTCCAAGACATCAATTATATAATTCAATGAATGAAAAAGAAAATTCGGTTCCTAGAAAGATTTCATTTGAGTTGAGTTCACATGCTTACAGAGCTTTTATCAGAGCATTATTTTTTATGTAAAGTCATAAAATATGTCAAGTCAAGTCATCATAATATTTAAATAATAAATTATATTTCTTTATATAAAATAATATATTTAAAGTAGTACTAAATGATAAGAGAGGGTTGAAGAAGAATATATAATTTATCATGAATGTACAGAGATTGGTTCAAAATAGACACCACAAAGCATGTGAGATAGCGAGGTAAAAAAATATTAAAAAATATTAAAAAATGAACACTTTTAGAATGGTAATATTATTTTCGAAAATGTGAAGCCGATGTTAAAAAATCATAGATGCATCGGGTTGATGATCTTGTTTGTTAGTTTTCTCCATATGTATTTATGAGAAATTGATCTCCCCAAAAATCTCAAAAAACAAATAAGGACTATAGAAAAAAAGGGATACATTCTAAGACATATTATCCCTCAATTATCATCAGGGCCTAATATGTATGTACAAATTTGACAATTAACATTTTAAATATAAGTGCATGTTCAACAAGCAGTTTAATGAATACAAGAGAGTCCTATAAAATTTATGGAATTAGAATGAACATATGACCAAAAAATAATCTTTCAATTTTTCATGAATTCTGTTCTAAATTTTGGAAATAACTATTCTTAAAACATTCATATTAAATTCTTTCAATTCAATTTGTATCCATTTATTATTTAAATCATGTTATGTATCTTAATATACTTGCATTTTCATAAACATCTCAAATTCAAATTATGACCGTATTAATATACATGCTGACATATAACTAATAAGAAAAGTCAAAAAATCAATAACACAGTATACAAATGACGAAAACAAAAATCACAAAAATGAAAAACCTTAAAACTTAAAAAAAAAGGAAAAATAAAAAATAAAAACCTTGAAACAAATGAAAACACATCACTTAACCCCAAAAAAAAAAAAAAAAAAAAGCGCGAGAAAAAAAAAAAAAAAACACATTTCCAACCAGGTTCTTTCCTTATCTTTCTCCCATCTACCTTCTTCAAACCCTTCCTATTTTTCGAGTTCCATCTCCTCTCTATTTATTTTCATTTTATAGCTTCCATATCTACAAAAATAGCAGCCATCGAAATGCAGATGGAGTGCCCAGAGTAGCTCGAACTTGAGCTTTTTGTAGGAGAAAAACACTTTATGAAATCCTCAAAATATTCAAACTTATTTACGTGAAAGCGACCAGGGAAATAATCACGAGAAAAATTCTAATCAGGTTTGCATCATGGACCAATCTTCATGCCACAATGCGTTTAAAATTCATGATGAAATTTAGATAAGGCTTTGCCCATTGTCGGCCATTACACAAGCATGATTACCAAATGAAACAATTATCATTTTCCTTGACTTACCCTAAATGGCTAGGGTTTGGTAACTTAACCAAGGTTAACATTTAGTTCGTAAGCATTGGTGTCTTTTCGTGGAAGCTTCGTGATTTCGATGACAAACTTAGAGCCAAAGGCTCTCAATAATGTTTTAATAAAAATATTCCTATAAAATGCTTTGCAAAATTCATGCGACCTCTATTACTCGTCATTTTAGTGTTCAGTAATTATGATCATTTTGTATTATATATAAAATTTAGATGTATTTTCAATTTTAATTGGGATATTGTGATTTTGTCTAGCGATTTTCGTTGCGGCGAACAGAAGCGAGACTAATCTTTTTGAGTTGCCAATAAAGCCCATATGCACCGAACAACTTTGAAAATATATATTTAAGGTTTAATCTCGATTGAAATTTAGAATAAAATTTAACGGTTAATAATACAGCTAAAAATATTAATATAAGTGTGTATACATATAATAATATAATATAATTATCACATATATAAAATAGGTTAAAATTCAAGCTTAAAGAATCATATTCATTAAAGAATAAAGGTAATAATGACCAAGTCACTTCTACACTAAGTTTTTTAAGTCAAATTTTGAAAACATTACTCAATGTTTTAAGTAATGTTAATGACGATTATAATAATAATATAGTTTTTAAGGTCCACGATGCCAATTAATGCCTTGGTTATGGTCTACAAGGCATGTCCAGCTAATCTTTTTGAGTTGTCAATAAAGCCCACATGCACCGAACAACTTTGAAAATATATATTTAAGGTTTAATCTCGATTGAAATTTAGAATAAAATTTAACGGTTAATAATACAACTAAAAATATTAATATAAGTGTGTATACATATAATAATATAATATAATTATCACATATATAAAATAGGTTAAAATTCAAGCTTAAAGAATCATATTCATTAAAGAATAAAGGTAATAATGACCAAGTCACTTCTACACTAAGTTTTTTAAGTCAAATTTTGAAAACATTACTCAATGTTTTAAGTAATGTTAATGACGATTATAATAATAATATAGTTTTTAAGGTCCACGATGCCAATTAATGCCTTGGTTATGGTCTACAAGGCATGTCCAGCATATGGGACCACCTCATACTCCCATCGTGGGGAGGCACCTTACTGTGCTACAAATATGAGGTGTGCAATCCCTACCCCCTGCAGGATTTGAACCTATGACCTCCCTTCCAGGGGCACATGTTCTTTACCATTAGGCCAACTCAAATGCACAAATAAAATAAATCACAAATAAGATAAATGTATAATCTAAAATCAGTGTACAAATCAAAGTGATGAATCATATCATTGTCTAAATAAAACTAAAAGCTCAATTAAATTAAAATTAAAAATATCAAACAATAATTTAAACTATAAATTTATTAATCTATATTAATCAACTATTTACCTAATCAATCAATAAATCAATAAAATGATTTTCACATACAATAACAAAATATGATATAAAAAATTATAACTAATGAAATTAGAATAATAAATTAAAATTAATTGCATACAACACATACAAAAATAAAACATCAAAATAATAAATCAAATTAAAATATAAATATACATAAAATATGTGACTAGACTTTGCGTCAAGATAATGTCATAAAGCTTAAATATACTCATATCCACCCAAACCATAGTGTGACCCATAATCTACCTGTACTTGTACATTAAAAAACAAAAGATACATCATTAACATATGTCCAATAACAAACTAAATAAAAAATCAATATTCCATGATCAATTCGAATCATAATGATAACTACATCATAAATAATTTGAAATCATGTACTAATAATAAAAATCTATCATAACTATAATAAATGAATGTACCATATGAAATGATAATATCAAAATGCCAAGCACAACAATAGGTCAATAATAATGTTCCCAATGTCTCCCATGACAAAGACATAAACATGAATCTTTGATAAAATAAAAGCATAATGATGAGTCTATTAAAAAGGATATATCGGTTTCCTTCATTGCTCTATGTTTTCACCATATAACATAATGGAGTTGTAGAGTGTCTGGGATTGTGTTATATTTGGACATTTAATATTATATAAACATTAGAAAAATATTTTTCATATATATTTTTTTCATTATTTTTGTGAATAATTTTAAAGGGTATTAAAATTTATTCTAAAATAAATATTTATATTTAATGAAAGTGTTGAAAATATAAATTTAATGAAATATGAAATATATTCATATTTCACTAAAATATTTTGACTTAAGTTATAAATGAAGATGAGAACACACTTTATCCAAACAATGAAAAAGTAAGAAAATGAGTTCAAAAATCATTTTAGACAAGATATAAAAGTAATTTTTCTCTCCAATGTTATGATTTATAAAAATAAAAGTGATAGTGTTTTCTTAAAGAAAAACCAAAAAATAATCTCTCCTTAAAAAAAGAAAAAGAGAGACCAACTTCAGTTGTTATGTTGAGTGAGTTTTTGAAGATAGCAACTAAAACACCCAAACCTATCATGCCATAATTTTTTAACATCATTAATGTGATAAATAGATACATTTATTATGGTGATTATTTAAAGTTATCATATATATATACATTTTAGAAGAATTATCAATAATTTTATATACTATCAACTATGTAGAGTTTTGTATGACCTAAAGATGTTTTCTTTTGTGATGAATCATTTACATCCACTATTTATTAATAGAAGTCCAATTTAATCAATGCGTACCATAAAACAATTATTTTTTTCAAATAAATTTCTTGATATCTTCAAATTTCCCTCACATCAACTTCATTCTACCTTATAAACTTTCCTTTATGACTCTGATAACATATCATTCTTATTTGTTCATCTCACATTCGTCGCCTCTTACTCCTTTTATTTTTCTTTAGAAAGAGATGTCAGTTACAAAAAACACCCATTCAATTTTATAACTATCATGGAGGACATGCAACTATCATGAAAATTACACTTCTAACATCGATGATATTTTCCTATAAATTAAGAGTTATTCCATCATTTATCCAAAATAAATAAAAGGCAAGGAAAGAATAATGAATGGTATTAAATACATAGCTATAGAAGGTTTTCTCACCTCCCAAACCTTCCAAATATTCCCAAAAAGCCTAGTTTACTCCCAATATTTTAAAATCTAAGTTTTATAAGTCATAATCTATCAAAATATCATAAGTAATAAACCCATAATCTACGCTTCTTGAAACATACAAACTTATTCTTCTATTTTCATGCATTATTTTTATTTAAGTATCCATTTTTTAAAGTTTAAGTGGAATAATTCAATGTAGATCATCAATATTATTATTTCCCTATGATAGATACAGGACACAACTTTCATGAGGTTACTTTTTGTGACAATCCCTCAAGTTGCACTTAATAGAATGCAATAATTTTTTTAAAAAACAATTAAACAATTAACTTAACATTCAATCTACATAATAAAACAAATCAAAACCATAACTAAGAACAATAGTACTTCTAATTAAAATAATATATATAATATAAATCTTATATAACTCCACATAAAATAAATACAATAGGACACAACTACAACTGGTCTGACAATACATCTACCAACCAAAGATACAAGTACATAATACAATTATATTCCTTCAAACATACAACCTAATATAATAAATAGATGCCAAGCTCTTCAGAGCTCAAATCGATCCAACTCATGTCTTGCTGATAATCTCAAGTGTCATCTCCAAATAATATTGCAGTGGAGGAGGGAGAGAATTATCCGAGTGCTTTACTACACCAACCATGAACCAAAAATCCCACACACAATCCTCTATCAGGGAATGGCCCTCCCTTCATAGATAGGTAGATATAATGGTGTAAGAATCCAGTGACATGTGCTAGTACTCCGTGTCCTATAAGATTTTTACAAATAAATAGTGTACCATAAAAAATTATATTCTAACATGATAACTCACAACATGCAAATCAAACATATGAAATGATAATGTATCTAACATTACTTTGGTCAATATTTTTATATGATCATTTAGATCAGTTAATTTCATAACACACCACTTGATCAGATTATCTATTGGTGATACTATCTAGATTAGTGAAATATGTCTCACTACCTATAAAAAATGCAGTAATTTATTTTAAAAAATTAAACAATTAACTTAACATCAATCCACAGAATAAAATAAATCAAAACCATAACTAAGAACAATATCATTTCTAATTCAAATACTGCATATAATATAAATCTTATACAACTCTACATAACAAAATACAATATGAAATAACTATGGCTGGTCTGATAATATAAAATCTACTAATCAAACATACAAGCACATAATATAATTACATTCTTTTAAGCATAAATCCTAATACAATAAATAAATACCAAGCTCTTCAAGCTCGAGTCGATCCAACTCATGTATTAATGATAATTTCAAGTGTGATCTCCAAGTAGTACTATCGTGGAGGAGGGAGAACATCATCTGAGTACTTTACCATACCAACCACATACCAATGATCTCTCACACAATTTTCTATCAATAAATGTCTCTTCTTTCACAGATAGGTAGACAGAACGGTATGAGAATTTAGTGAGACATGCTAGTACTTTGTGTGTTATAAGATTTCTAAAAATATGTAGTTTACCATAAATAAATCCATTCCAACATGATATCGTATAACATGCGAATCAAACATATGAAATGATAATGTATCTAATATTATTTTGGCCAATTTTTTTATATGATCATTTAGATCGGTTAATTTCATAACACACCACTTGATCAAATTATCTATTGGTAGTACTATTTAGGCTAGTAAAATCCATCTCAATACCTATTAGTATCATCAATACAATTTCATATATAACACAATATATAACTCAAAGACTTATACATATTTCATTCTCCTAGCAAAAATATCACATGACATCCTAAACAAGGAGAAAACAAGGTATAAACATAATCATCTACACATAAATGAGTCTTACATTAAAATTAATTTCAAACTGAAAAATAATGACCACTGTTTATACCACTCAAATAAAACATATAATAAACTATAGACTATTTCAATAAGATCCAAGTAACTACACCTCAAGACAACCAATATTATCTTATTTTAGTATTCTTAAGCATGACTACTAGTTTTTCATAACTAATCATATAAGTTGAATCATTAAATTTTATTTAATCAAGTATATATATCACTCAAATACAATATACACACATATAATTCTAACCTAACATTCATTTACATTTTCAATATTATATGTATGTATACATGAATTCCTACTAACTACTACAAAACACATTGATCAAGTACTAACCAACACATACATTAACTCAATCAACATAGGTGAGAGTCTAGGCATGCAACAATAGTATGTACCATCCTAAACATATACATTTAATCTAAAACATTCTTATGATATCCCATACTATCATAGCTCATTGTGCTCAAAGCATTCTACTCAATATGAACATATAATTTTACACTGTAATTATTAAACCTACAAATAGGGATTATACCACCTAGTTCTACCTTAGATTAAATTGCATAATAATAATAATAAGATAGAAACACAATCTCAATTCATACATTAGAATGCACTATTTTATTCTAGAAATATCAATCTCTTGCTCATATAAAATATTCTTCACAAAATATAATGCACACCAATTTTCATCTTTACAAAACGTTACAAAACACAGTAATCAACATTCATCCATCTAGGTAAGTTCCAAATAAGGATCACAAACTTTGCTCTAACACATATAACATACTTATTTTTCAAAAACAAACATTCTTGGTCCTAAACATTACCAAATTTTATGTTGGTAATTTCCAAATGTGAAAACAAGTGACCTCAATCCAAAGTCCACTTTTGTTAAGATAACAACCATTTTAAGTCTTTAATTTATATTCCTAGTTACAATATTTTTATATAATTTTCATGTAACCAATCATATTGCCACGTTGGTTTTATCTAAAGGTATCATACATACTACTGTTTATATATATATATATATATATATATATATATATATATATATATATATATATATATATATATATATATATATATATATCCATTTTATTAAATGACAAACCCTGGTAACATATTTTTATCATATAATTATATTCCCAATTTAATTAATTATTTTCATCTTACTTATTTTGGTAAGAAATCATAAGTATATCTAACATAAAAATTATTTCACAAACCATATACTCTTATATACGATAAAAATTATTACTTTAATTTACTCTATTGATAACATATCATATTTTTTTCATACAATTAAACAATTATATACTTACACACATGTTTGATGTATATTAATAGTAATTAATATATAATAATTCTAATCATAATTTCTCAACTCTAAACATGAATCTAGGTGTATTACATGAAACACAGGCTTGAATAAAGAAAAATACTTAGTCACTTCAATATTCAATGCTGCCCTATATAGATTGCCACATAAATTATCCTAAAATGGAACACAATATTATTATACATCTATGCATGCTATAGCACAAGGCAGGGTTTAAAAATAATATGAGACACATTTATAAAATATGGGATGCAAGTTTAATTAAAAAGAATAAACATAACCCTCTTATATCAAGGTGTTGGCTTATGCATCTAAATCATTGCCTTCAACATGGTATGCAGGGTAACAATATTTGCTAAAAGTTAAAAGTTGAATGCAGATTTAAAATGTGGGTTCACAAACACTCCAAGTGTTTTTTAAAAACAAATGAGATGCTACTTAATATATAAGGTAGGGATAAAATGTCTTACACCATCCAAGAATATTTTGACATAACCACATAGTTTAACTGGAACACAAGACTTATCAATGCTAGATGATGATCTTAATGGAACACAACACTTATTTAATCATTGCTATCCCATTTGAAGAAAATGAAATTCAGCATAATCAATGTAGGTTCTTAAAATATTTCAAAAAAAATTACATATAAAACACTGATTATGTGCGGTGCCATATAGAAAATTTTCTTAGCTTAAAAAAATACAACACAAGATTAAAGAGATAATACATAAAGGAACACAATTATTATTTTAAGACCTGTTTCATTGCAAATGCTGATTTTAAACATCTACATGGGGGTCAAAGAAATACAACACTGCCAAAATTTGACCAAACGGACATCAGGCATTGGCTAATATGCTAGATGTTACTCACCTAAATGCAACATAACTTATCAAAAGGGGGATGCCATCTATTTAAATCCATTAAGCAAACCAAGGAAAGTAAGACACAGGCTTCGAATAATAACCTTAAAGGCAAGTCTTTGCTCTAAACTTCATCCCATATATAGTGGAAAAACAGGCAGTGAATTACATAGGTTTAATACAAATTATGATGCAGACCAAAAAATGGAACACAAATTTAGCATAAGATACAAAAAAAACCTTCATAAAAAGACACAAACTAAGAGGAAAAGGATGCAGTTCCAATTTAATGCTCCATGTAATAAGACTTAATCTTATTTGTTAAAAATGTTGGTCAAATAATTACTACGTAGGTTTTAACACTACATACATAATAATAAGATGCCAAGCTTAAGGTATTAAGACACAATTTTTTAGAAATACTATGCAAGTTTTATATAAAATACCACATGGGAAAGACAATTATAGAACATACCTTAATACTTACTGAATATTTTTCCTTCAATTCTTTTGCTTCCTCTCTGTCTCTCTGTCCATGTCTCCCTATGTGTTTTAATAAATTTCTATAGACTTTATTTTTAGAATCAATCTTCTCTCTATTTTTTCTGCCACTTCTATGCATGTTATTCTTTTTCTAGATTATTTTTCATGCATGCTCTCTTCCACGTTGCTATCTATGCCTAGTCTTCTTTTAATTTTCTTAATTTATAGAAATATTTTACTTTTCTTTTGTCGTGGCCTTCTTCTTTGCATGTTAATCGATTTTCTTAATTTTTAAAATAAGTTTCTACATGTTATTCAAGATTTCCTTAACACAACTTTCATTAACTCTTTCTTTCACTTTAGTCTACCAAACCAATATCAAAACATGCTAAGTTAGCTAAATTAATAATAAAATACATTTTATTAATTTTTAAATAAATTTCATGCATAATTTTAATTTTAAGAAAATAATCTCTAAAAGGATAATTATGTCATTAATTGCATTTTATTTGCTAGATAATCGTATTTAAAATAATAATACCTTTATAACAATTAATAATTATTTTTTCTGATTTAAATTCAAAAATTAAATCAATTATAAAAGAGATCTAATGTATACTAAAATTAATTCCACACACGTAAATATAATCACAAACAATAATTCATAATTATGCACTAACATTTATGCCTATCATTTAAAATCTACTAGGTGTGTGTAGGGCCACTAGCATTTTCTACTAATATTTTTTCAATCGCTCTATCTAACCGATCTTCTTTGATGGTTCTCTCCTCCATCAAGATCTAAGGGTAAGACATATCCTTCATCTACCTCATAATAAGTAGGTAGTTAGTCTGAGTCATCATCAATAACATAAAAATTAACATATATATACACAATGTAATAAAATATATCATACAGTTGCCACAACATATACTCTAATCAACAAAGTTATTGTCCCATTACAATATATGTCATAATCTCAAAATCAAAGCAATAGTAATCAAATATTAACTATAGTAATCAATGGATTGAATGTTTGTTAATTATATGGTGGAAATCAAGATGTAACATCCCCCCTTAAAACTAATCATCTCAATGACAAAAGTTATGATTAACGAAAAAAGTTTTAACAACATAAAAACATAGTGTTCAGTATCAAATCATGCTAACCAATACAAAATTTACCTGAAGAACTCATACTAATTCTCTTAATTAGCACTATTCTTATAAAATTGATCCCATAAGACCCTACTCTGTGACATTTCTTATTCTAAAAACAAGTTTCATGAAAGTCACTTAATGTTGATTGGTTCTATCATGACCACCCCAAGGTCTAGAAATGTAAGAAAAGTCTAATAAATAACTTGGTAGAAGTCTCACTGTTAACTCAATAGCACATGAGTTCATCACAAAGTCAAAACAAATGATCATACCATTGAATTTGACAAATTTTACTTGTCAAATCCTAGATTCGATAAGTCCATCTGTCACATCCAACTTAATAACTAAGTCAATAAGAGGTGAAGTATGATACCAACCTATCACTTATAACTCACATTCCTATTTCACCAATCATCTCCTAGGTCTCCATGATTGGATGATCTTAAAAAGGTGCACAAGGTTCACAAATCTACTCTAATAGATCATAAAAAGCAATACTATATGCTAAAAGAATTGATATGTACTAACATATACACAAGAGAAATCATATAATCATCCTGAGATTAAATTAAATTTCTACTAATCAATCAAAACTAGTATCATATCCTACAACTTAATCTATAGTGTTATATTCATAGTAAAAATGAAATAATACTATAACATACAAAGGATAAGGATCATACCATCCTTACAACTTTATAAGCGAGACAATGTCTCCATGCTTGCGTGAATAACACAAAAATTAAAAAGTTTTATCTCAACCCTCTTAGACTAAGAAGATGTTCTGTACATCTTATACCTTACTTGCTCCCAATTAAAGGTGCACATATTAATCTTCAAAACAATATGCTTTAAAAAAAATGCTATTAGCCATAATAGTTATAATTAACTAGAGTTAATATAAATTCAATATTATCCACTCCTCTTAGTCAATTTCATAAGTTAGGTAAAATAGTGACTCTAAAAAATCATAAATAAAAAGTAGAGAATTAACATCCTATAAACCAAAAATTCCTACATACCCTCACATGGTAGAAGGAAACATTTCAATCCATGTTGCAAATCACTATTCACTTTCTAAACTTGTAAGTGTAGTATCATAACTTACTTCCATAACTGGAAGGAAAATATGAAACATAAGGATGCATCAATCCATTCAATTCTATGACTTTTCTCAATGAGAACTAGTAAACACTATTCCAATAACTCAAGGGAAAAAAACAACAATTCAAAAACAAGTTTTCGCCTAAGGAAACTCTAAATCAAAATCCTAAACATATGAATCTTCTTGATACCTAAAAAAGATGTAAGAGGAGAGTGACAACATAATAAATTACCTATAAACAACTTAAGAGAGATGACTCTTCTTCTTAGGTCTAAATAGTATAAGGATGTTAATCCACATAACAAAATCCTAAAGGAATTCATAATTATGACATCTACATTTAACTGCAAGAAAATTTTCCACTGCACCAAGTGGTGCCAAAGTATAATGGTCTTAAAAGATTCCCATTCCTAAGATTTGAATAAGTAAGACACAAAAATAATGCATATATGCCTAAGTGAGAAGCACTCCATGATTTAAAACACTCACAACACAAAACACAAATGGTGAAGGTAATTCAAGGAAGACATAATCACGCTTGAGGTGTTCAATATAAAGATAAAAAATATGGTAGGAAACTCTTATTCACACTCATGAACTAAGCCAAGTACTCTCCTACCTATACACCATATAGAACCATCACTAATGAGATACTTGATAAACCAACCCTTTAATAACTCTAAGTGGGCATGAATGCTCTAAGGTACACACTCAATGTACCATACATACTTTCTCACTTCTCATTATTGCTAAATAAAAGGTACAAAAATGCTACTAGACTCATTAGGTCCTAGAGTTTGAACTTGGTTCTAATACCACATGTGATAACTCCTCAAGTTGCACTTAAGAAAATGTAGTAATTATTTTTTAAACAATTAAACAATTAACTTAACATTCAATCCAAAGAATAAAATAAATCAAAACCATAACTAAGAACAATAGTACTGCTAATTCAAATAATGCATATAATATAAATGTTATACAACTCCACATAAAATAAATACAATAGGAAATAGCTATGGTTGGTTTGACAATACAACATATACTAACCAAACATACAATTACATAATACAATTAGATTCCTTAAAGCATACATCCTAATATAATCAAATGATATCAAGCTCTCCAAAGCTTGAGTCGATCTAATTCCTGTATCTCTGATAATATGAAGTGTCATCTCTAAATAGTACTGCAGTGGAGGAGGGAGAGCATCATCTGAGTACTTTACCACACCAACCATGGACCAATGATCCCCATGTAATCTTCTATCTGAGAATGGCCCTACCTTCATAGATAGCTAGATAGAATGGTGCAAGAATCTAGTGAGACATGTTAGTACTCCATGTGTTGTAAGATTTATAAAAATATGCAGTGTATCATAAATAAATCTATTCTAACATGATATCATACAACATGCAAATCAAATATATGAAATGATAATGTATCTAAAATTACTTTGGCTAAATTTTTTATACGATCATTTAGATTGATTAATTTCATAACACACCACTTGATCGAATTATCTATTGGTGGTACTGCCTAGGCTAGTGTAATTTGTCTCACTACCTATTATTATCATCAACAAGGTTTCATATATAAAATAATAAATAAATCAAAGACTCATAAATTTTTTATTTTCTTAGGAAAAATATAAAATCACATGATAAACAAGGAGCAAATAAGGTATACCAATAATTATCTACACATAAATGAGTCTTACATTAAAATCAATCTAAAATTTAAAAATAATGACCACTGTTTATACCACTAGAGAAAAACACATAATAAACTATAGACTATTTCAATAAGATTTAAGTAACTACACCTCAAGATAACCCATATTATCTTAGTTTGGTATTCTTACGCATGATTACTAGTTTTTCATAACCAATCATACAAGTGGAATCATTAAATTTTATTAAAGAAAGCATATATATATCACTCAAATGAAACATACACACATATAAGTCTAACCTAACATTTATTTATATTTTTAAGATTGTATGTATGCATACATAAATTCCTAATAACTACTATAGAACATATTGATCAAGTACTAACCAACACATACATTAACTTAGTCAACATAGGTAAGAGTCTAGGTATGCAATAACAATATGTACCATCTTGGGTATATAAATCTAAACTAAAGCATTCTTATGATATACCATACTGTCATATCTCATTATACCCAAAACACTCTACTCAACATGAATAAATAATCTTACACTATAATTATTAAACCAATAAATAAGGATTATACCACCTAGTTATACCTTAGATTAAATTGTATAATAATAATCAGACAAAAACACAATCTCAAAGCACACATTATGATGCACTATTTTATTCTAGAAATATCAATCTCTTTCTCATATAAAATAGTCTTCATAAAATATAATGCACACATGTCTTCATCTTTACAAGATGCTACCAAACACCCAGTAATTAACATTCATACCATTCGAGTAAGTTCCAAATAAGGATTACAAACTCTGCTCTAACATAGGTAACATACTTATTTTCACATACAAACATACTTGGTCCTAAAAATAACAAAATTTTATATTGGTAATCTTCAAATTTGAAAACAAGTGACCTTAATCAAAAGTTCACTTTTGTTAAGATAACAACCATTTTAAGCATTTAATTTATATTCTTGATTACAATTTTTTTAGATAGTTCTCACATAACCAATCATATTGCCAAGCTAGTTTTATCTAAAGGTATTATACATATTACCTATGATATATACTTATATATATGATCTTTGTAAGACATACATATCCATTTTAGTAAATGACAAATTCTACTAACATATGTTTACCATGTAATTCTATTCCCAATTTAATTAATGATTTCCATTTTACTTAGTCTGGTAAGAAATCATAAGTATATCTAATATAGAAATTATTTCACAAAACATATAATCTTATATATGACAATAATTATTCCTTTAATTTACTCTATTGATAATATATCAAATTTTCTCATATAATTAAACAATTATATACTTACACACCTATTCGATGTATATTAATAATAATTAATATATAATAGTTCTAATCATAATTTCTCAACTCTAAACATGAATCTAGGTGTATTACATGAAACGTAGGTTTGAATAAAGAAAAATACATAGTCACTTCAACATTCAATGCTGCCCTTTATAGATTTCCACACAACTTATCCAAAAATGGAACGCAACATTATTATACATCTATGTAGTCTATAACACAATGTTGGTTTTAAGAAAAATATGAGAATCATCTATAAAATATGGGATAAAAGTTTAATAAGAAAGAATAAACATAACCCTATTATATCAAGGTGTTGGCTTGTGCATCTAAATCGCTACCTTCCAAGTGGTATGTAGGGTAAAAATATTTGCTAAAAGTTAATAGTTGAATACAGATTTAAAACATGGATTCACAAACACTCCAAGTGTTGGTTAAAAATAAATGAAATGCTACTTAATATAAAAGGCAGGGATAAAAAGTCTTATGCCATCCAAGAATTTTTTGATACAACCATATAGCTCAATAGGAATGCAAGACTTATCAATGCTAGATGTTGATCTTAATGGAACACAACACTTATTTAATCATTGCTATACTAGTTGAAGAAAATGAAACGCATCATAGTTAATGCATGTTCTTAAAAAACTTCAAACAAATTTACATATAGAACGTTGATTAGGTGTGGTACCATATAGAAAATTTTACTCAGCTTAATCAAAAACAATGCAGGCTTAAAGAGATAATATAAAAAGGAATGCACCTATTATTTTAAGGCCTGGTTCATTTCAAATGCTGCTTTCAAACATATACATAGGGGTTGAGGAAATAAAATGCTACCAAAACTTGGACAAAGGGGCATCAGGTACTATCTAATATATAAGATGTTAGTCATATAAATGCAATGCAACTTATCAAAAGGGGGATGCCATCTATTTAAATCCATTAAGTAAACCAAATAAAGTAAGACACAGGCTCTGAATAATAATCTTAAATGTAGGTCTATGCTCTAAATGCCATCCCATATATAGTGGAAAAATAGGTAGTGAATTACAGAGGTTTAATACAAATTATGATGTAGAGCACCGAATGGAATGCAACTCTAGCATAAGATACAATGTAGCCTTCATAAAAAGACTCACAAACTAAGAGGAAATGGATGCAATGCCAATTTAAAGATCCATGTAATAAGACATAGTCTTATTTAGTAAAAATATTAGTCAAATAATTACTTCGTAGGTTTTAACATTGCCAGTGTAATAATAAGATGCCAAGCTTAAGGTTTTAAGACAAAGTTTCATGGAAATAATATGCAGGTTCTATATAAAATACAACATGGGAAATATAATTATAGAAATTACCTTAATATTTGCTAAAGAATTTCTTCCAATTCTCCTACATCCTCTCTGTCTCTAAATCCGTGTCTTCCTATGTATTTTAATAAATTCCATATAATTTATTTATAGAATAAATCTCCTCGCTATTTGTTGCACCATTTCTATGCATGTTATTTTTTTCCTAGATTACTTTTTATAAATTCTCTCTTTCACTTTGCTATCCATGCCTAGTCTTCTTTTAATTTTATTAATTTATAAAACTCTTTTCCTTTTCTTTTCGCATGGCCTTCTTCTTTGTATGTTAATTTATTTTCGTAATTTTTAAATTAAAATTTTGCATGTTATTCAAGATTACCTTAACACAACTTCCATTAACTCTTTCTTTCACTTTAGTCTACCAAGCTAATATCAAAACATGCTAAGTTAGCTAAAATAATAATAAAATCTATTTTCTTAATTTTCAAATAAATTTTATGCATAATTTTAATTTAAAAAAAATCGCTACAAAGATAATTATGTCATTAATTGCCTTTTATTTTCTAGATAATCATATTTAACATAATAATACCTTTTTAGTAATTAATAATTATTTTTCCTGATTTAAGTTCAAAATTTAAATCAATTAGAAAAGAGATCTAATGTATACTAAAATTAATTCCACACACATAAATATAATCACAAACAATAATTCATAATTACATACTAACATTTATGCCTGTCATTTAAAATATACTGACCATGCGTGTAGGGTCAATAGAATTTTCCAATGATATTCCTCAAATTGATCCATCTAACCAATCCTCTCTGATGATGATCTCCCCCATCAATCTCTAAGGGTAGGACCTATCCTGCATCCACCTCACAATAATAAAGTAGTATAGACACTAAAAAATTGCACACTCAGTTTTAGTCATCAAAGTGCCTTGATCATTCCTTTTACACTTAAACATTGAAATGACCTATTTTTATCTAACCCATTCATCTAACTTGTCCTAACCCACCTTGAGTCTAAGTTAGCTAAACTTAGCCAAATCAATTCACTTTTTCTAGCTAATACCCTTTATCCACCCTTTGACCCTCTTCAAACCCACTTCTGCTTGACACCTAAACCACCGATGGTTAAGGGTAACCATCGATGGTTAGGTCCCTGATTTGGTAACACATCATCAATTATTCTTGAGGCAATCAGGAACAAAATTTAATAAATTTCTCTGCCTCATCCTATAACACATCACAATGCCTCATTACTCATAATCTTTATCCTTATTAATTCATCACCTTTTGGTTATAAAAGGAAGTGAGCAAGAGGATACCAGATTGAGAAAAGACATATCCAAATTATACATTCAGGCTATCTTCATATAGATATTTAAGTCTTTCCAGCATTCAAAGATTCTTCATGCAGGTTTCTCTAGCAGCCACCAACCTGAACCTCTAACGAATTTCTTCTAGCTTTCCTTCAAGCAGTATTATGCTATCAAAATATTTCCAGGATCAGGTAAAAATTTGATTTCTTTCATTTCTATTTCCTTTCATCTACTTGAATATCTCTATCAGGATCCTCCTCCTTACACCCTTACCATCTCATTTTGATTACTTTAGACCCTCTACCTTTTCATCCTACCATTACCAAATCTCAAACCAACTTGTACCCTCAGCCATACCAGATTAATAAACCTCTTCCTATGTACATTCTGAGTATTCCTAGTCCCATCAGGTAACCACTGATAGTTACCCCTAACTAATGATGGTTACCCATAACCATCTATGATTAGCCCTTTATGACCTAAAACCCTCATTTTCTACCATTTAACTAGCCATTGACCATACCTTGTTTTCCTATTTTTTGTACTAGACCAAACCAAAATAGAATAAAGCATTCATTTAGTAAGTTAGCATCTATTTTTTTAGTTTATTAGATCTTTAGCTTACATTAGTAAAGTATTTGTCTTGTTTACTTTTATGTATGCTTGCTTTTGTTCATCTAATTTTAGCATTAACGTATTTTATGGGTGTGGATTGACAACCTCCATAGATAGCTCACACTTTCTTATATCTAGCCCTAACTAGGCAATATACCCTTCCTCTTTATCTAAAAAACAAGCTTGCTTTGAGTTCTTTCTTATGCACATCATCTTCCCCTAGCCAAAGAAGAGTTATCCACCTCATTTGGTTCACACACGTATTTCTACCAGGTTTTTCTACCATATCTATTTTACCCTTTTCCACATATTTTATCTCTTCATATATTCTTAACCATAAAAGTGAAAATTCTAGCTTAAATAGTTTGGCATGCCCAATGAGAACCTAGTTCCCTTTATTCTTATTGTGGGGCATAGTTCCCTTTCTTCTTTATTATATGCTCATCAAATGAAATCTGAATATTTCCTTTTGGGTATAAAATATTTTTTTTCATTCATAATTTGCTTTCTTGATTTAGCTCATTTAGTTAATTAAAGCATCATGAATTAATCATAGTACACTTATGTTACACAACCAAACAACTCACACAAAAACAAACATCATAACATACTTGAGATAAGGCACATTGGATCATCTTACCCTTTCCAGTGATCCTAATTAGATTTCATCAATAAGGGGAGGACCCAATCCATTCTCTAGCAGAGTATAAACTCTAGACAAATGTTATTTATGGCTAAGTGGCCCAGCTCGACTTCAAGTTCATGAAGTGTGGGGAACAAGCCCCTAGTACTAGGTCACGTACCCAGTCTAGTACAGATTCTTTTTTATCACCATAATAAACTTGAAACCATCCTTAGCTTGCTCTTTTAGTACCTAGTTCACAATCCAAAATTATTTCACACTCTCTAAGGCATAAGCCAAAAGTGATTTAAAATGAATCCTAGGATTAATTGTGCTTTTAGTTTGTGCTTTGTTTGCCTTGAATGTTTCTTTGCTTGTTTGTTATTTGAGGTGAGAGGTTCATTATTCTTTTCCAATTTTTCACATGGTTTTTACTGAGAAATATTTGAGGAATCAAACCCATCAAACATCCCCTACGTCTTCTTCTTCATCATCCATGGGGTATAATTTGGTGGTTGAGGGTTCTCCCCATCATACTCCCCTACCTACCATGCCTCGGATTATTGTTGAGGGTGATGTTGATTTCACCACTTTCCTTGACAATAACCCCATTTCCCTTCAACACTATATTAACACTTAAGCTCATCATACCCCAATTGCTTCAGTTCCTCCCATAGATCCTCCTTTAGGCATGCCTCATGAGCTTATGGTGGGTGTTACTTCTACCCAACCCTTGGTTACCCAAGCTTCTTCTTCTGCCCATAACCCATCTTCTACCACCACCCAAATCCAATCCAATATTTTGACCCATAATCAAACACCCCCTATGTTACCCAACACATCTAATGTAGGGGTAGCCCAAACTCTTATTACTTATCCCACACCCACCTTAGGGGTAACTTCTACCCCTCTTTCCACCATTACTTCTACCATCACCACCCAACCAAATTATACCCATTTTCAAAACTTGGTATTTTCTATACCTCAAACTCTTCCACCCATTAACACATGAGTTAATACTCAAACTCAACCCCAACCCCCTCACACATCCACACCTTCAACTGTAATAACCTCTCAATAAATTCTAGCAACCTCTTATCAATATGTGCCTAATCCACAAGGTCACATAGCCCCTTTAACTCAATCTTATGTACCGATGAATCCTTATGTGGCACCATCCCGACCTTTTACAACCACCTAACAACATGTCCTATATTCACAACCCCCTTATCATTATGTTGCATCTACCATACCTCAACCCAACCCATCCTACAATATTCCATCTACCCAACCTCAAACTGACTTGGTCAAGATGTTAATTAACAAAATGACCAATCTCGAATCATGCATCTCAAGAACCCATAACCTTCTCTCTTATGACCAAATATGCAATGAACCTATCCACCCATCCATTCCAATCTGATATTATCCTCCTCAATGGGAATTGCCTAAATTTTCCAAATTTAAAGGCAAGGAGAACCCACAACATTTGAAGGCATTTTGCCATTCATACTATTTAATCACACATGATGATGCCCTCCTCCTTCAAACTTTTGCCATGTCTTTGACAGGACCCGCTCTTGATTGGTATAGTAATCTCACCAAGCACTCCATTTTTTCTTTCTCTCAACTCACTCAAGCCTTTTTAGATCACTTTTCAGTGAACATATCTAAAAAGCTTTCCATAACTGACCTTTATTCCATTAAGCAATTTGATGATGAATTAATTATCGATTTCATTACTAGATGGAGAGGTCTTATCAACCAAATTTATTTCTCATTACCACAAACTAAATTGATTGAGATATTTTCATGAGGTTGTGACAAACACATTTCACCCACTCTCAAAGTTCAAACTTTCCAAACTTTTGATGAGGCCATTACCATGGCACAAAAAATTGAAATTCGATCTATCAAGGAAGCAAAATTAATACTTCATAACAAGAATTCCACCTTTAAATCTAATGATCCTTCATCATCATCAAACCCCACCAATCAATCCAACCCTTCTAAATCTAAGGCATCAACAAACTTGGTTATTCTCAAAACTATACCACCTCCAACTATCAACCAATCCAACCCCTCAACCAATTCCTCTTACTATTTCAAATAACCAAACCCAAATAAAACTTGTGGAGCTCCAAAAAAATACACTAATATTGGATAATCTTATGTTTCAATTTTGGAGAAATTATTCAAAGAAAACATCATACAACTTCCACCCATAAAAACCTCCTCAAAAAGTTGACACTACTCACCCCACACCTGGTTGGTATAATGACAAAGATTCATGTGCATACCATCACATTATTGGACATGATGTTATTAGGTGTAATACCTTCAAAATTATTGTCCAAAACATGATTAACAAGGGGGAACTCATATTTGATAATCCCAATGCACACCCTAACCAATCCCTTGATATTTTTCATAAACCATTTCCCTTCCATACACCCTCTACCAACTATAATGAAATCCAACCCGAATCATCTCACACACATGAGGTCAATATGGTTGATGCAATAATTGATGAACCATTTGTTGAGGAGACCATTAATTCAACCTCCATCTCATCCATCCCACTCATTAAATTAGCCAACTCACCAACTTTTCTTTTGGACATCCAAACTAAGGAAACCACCTCACCATCCTGCTCATTTAAGAAAACTATCAACTTAACCATACCTCCTTTAGAAAAATCAAAGGAGGCAATCATTGATTCAACCACCTCTCTATCTATTTATTTAGCCATGGAGGAGAACTCACCTACCATTCTATTAGAGGTTCAACCCAAGAAAGAAACCATATCCATCCCCTCACATAAACCTATCATATCTATCATTAAATAACCCAACCTCTCTTTTGAAATCACTCCAAAAGAGGAAACCTCTTCGCCTACACCTTCCATGATGGAATAATCCTCCCAAACTTTACAACCCTATCTCAAAAACATTACCTCACCTCCACTTAAAGGCTTACTCTTTGAAACTAAGGATAAAAAAACTAAGCCCATCTACAAACCTTTTTCTAGATTGGTTCAAAATCTGGGTTTCACCTCTCAACCCAACCTACATAGATCCACTTTTTGGAATCATCTGGGTCTACCTTATCAAAACAAACTCAAACCTTTAACCACACTTCCTTCAACCTATAAACCCATTATACCTCTAACCAACCCTTATCCTTCCATGACTCTAGGAGAACCTTCCCACCTTTCTCCACTCAATATCCCTAATTCATCATCTACCCCCCAAACTAAACCCATCATATCCCAAACCAAGCCCATAAAAAACTTAGGGATATTTCCTACTCCCAATATTGTTCATCCACCTTTGAAGTTGGACTTGACCCCTTCTAAACTACCAAAATAAACACCCACCAAACCCATAAAAAGGATCAAACCAATCAAGTATCCATCTCAAGCTAGACCCATACCACCTCCATCCACCTTACCTTCTATTTTGGGACCTCATCCCTCAACTCACCCTATTCCATATTATTTATCTCATTAGCCTTCACCCTTTTCTTCACCTACATATTCTATCAAATCATCAACCTCATCATCCTCATTTTTGGATAAACTTTCCCTCATTACTCTCCCACCTATAACCAAGCAAGCACCCTCAACTTCTAAATACTCCAAAAAACTAATCCCAACTACACAACCCTAACCTAAATCATTCACCAAAACTATTTAATCATCTTCCAAATCCGTGGTAATACCTCCTCTATAAGGGACTCCCACTCTACCTCTTAAAACCAAAACCTTGGCACCCTCAACACCTTTAACTAAATCCTATACATCCATCTTGCAAAGGTTGTTGCAAACTTCCTCTATCCACTTACCACCCATAAAACCATTTGACCCTTCTAAAAATTTGACCACTCACATCCTACACCATCTTTGTTTAATGATCAATTAATGCGTACCTATCATAGAACACCTAGACACGATACAGAAAGCTGTAAAGCTCTTCAAACCCTTATCCATAACTTGATAGATGAGGATGATCTATTATCAAATGAATTACCTCTTATCCCATTACCAACTTAACCCTCCATTCAACCCTTCCAAACAATACCCTCTCCCACACTCTCATCTGAAAGTGAGGAGAAACCATAACAACCATCTAGTCCAATGCCTTCTCTTACCCATACTATCCACATGGTTACCAACTCTAGGGCCCAAAAAAAAGGTAAGGAGAAAGACAAAGTGTCCATCCCATAGATGTACCCTTCCAAATCTCAACCTACCAACCAACCTCACATACCCTCACCTTTACCCACACCATCACCCAAACCCAAGATATCCATTTTGGGTGTCGCTTCCTCCAACCCATCTAAATCCTTTCAATGCATAGTGCTTAAGCAACTTCACCAAACTCCAGTGAAGATGAGTTTTTATAAACTCATTAACACCTCACCCCATCATTGCCAAGCACTCATTGAGATCCTGTAATCCATTGAGGTTAAACCACATGATCCTTAACCTCTAGCCACCTTTGTTGGTGCTCTTCACCATTCTAACCTCATCACCTTTTAGGATTCTAAGATTCTATTTGTTCATCCTAAGGATCCTAATCCTCCCTTGTTTATCAATGCATACATCAACCAAATTTGAATCAAAAGGGTGATGGTTGATGGAGGAGCTAGTATCAACATTATCTCCTCACATGCTTATGACCAACTATAACTACCCAAGAACATCATGTTTGAAACTATAATGGTCTTTCACTCTTTCAATGACACCATGGCCACTAATTTAGGCATGATCATCCTTCACATCTTTTTGGGACCTCACACTATTCCTAAACTCTTCTATGTTGTAGAAGGTGAGTTCCAATACAACATTTTACTTGGACACCCTTGGATTCATGTCATGAGTTGTGTCCCTTCCACCTTACACTAATGTGTTAAATTTAAGAACGTGGGTCAAGTCATTACAATCAAAGCTGACCCAAGTCCCTTCACTTCATGCAATATGACCTATCATCCAAATAATATCCTCATTCCTACCTCATC
Source organism: Torreya grandis (assembly GCA_037957365.1). NCBI lineage: Eukaryota > Viridiplantae > Streptophyta > Pinopsida > Cupressales > Taxaceae > Torreya > Torreya grandis. The sequence continues at coordinate 631,835 of JARHVA010006620.1, read as the reverse complement.
CACTTCACCACCCACTAACAACACCTCCACCACTACCCATTATGAAGCTTCAACGAGATCATTCATCCCTTTATCTCAAATTCCCATAGACGACCCCTTGGAACTCACATTCCAACATCCTTGTTGGGAGAATACCATCTTTTAGCTTTGGTTGCTTCCCCACTCCTTAAGAGTAGGGGAGCCTCATCTATGATTCCAGCTATGACCCCAACATTAGTTCCATCATTCCTTTCAAGCTCCCCAACCATAAAACCAAACTCATCTATGGGGTACTTGATCATCCACTTTTTTCTCCCACCATTACCTCTTCCACCAAACCATTTACTAAAGACTTCTCATATCTTGACAAACTAGCATTTACCAAATTATATCTTCATAAGTGTGCCTAAAAAGGATTCAATCTTGGCTTTTTTGAATAGGGCCCCCATGAGCTATGCATGATCAAAACCCAAAAATCTCGAGATTCCTTCATCCTTGGGTTTGAACCCCCTGAATAACCCACTGATTTACCAAAACCCATCACCAAAATTGAGGATGAAACCTATTCCTCACCAACCCATTCCCCTTCCAAGTTTGAGGACTTTGAGCTCATTCCTCCTAATGTTTTTTTATCAACATTGTTAGTTTTGGCCCCTTGATCTATCAAAAAGACAACCAAACTAAAACCCTTCCTCTCATCCATTCTAACATGATCAAACATGATTCTCCTACCAAACATACCATTTGATAATAGGATGATGATTCCATTCTCACCTACCTTGGTGCATAAAATTCTTCTATCACATATCTCTTCCTCCTAAGAAGTAGACCATGTTGAATGAATCTATCATCAATGTCAACTTGAGTACTCAAGATAATCCTCACATAGTCAAAATTAGTCAATCCTTAGATTCTAGGGAGCAACAAGATTTTCCTTCCTTCCTTCATGGCTGCAACATTATTTTTTTTTGGTCCAATAATGAAATGCTAAGAATTAACCTCTCTATTACCCTGTAGAACATTGTCACCTATCCTGACGCTAAACCCATGTACCAAAAGCTTCATAGGATGCAACCTCACATCACATTTCTTATAAAAGAGGAGCTACAATGTCTCTTATCTTTAGACTTCATCCAACACATAAACTATCCTCAATGGGTTTCTAAAATTGTCCCTATCACCAAACCTATGGGGGGACTTCGACTCTGCCTTGAATTTTGTGACCTTAACCTTGCTTATCCAAAAGATGACTTTCCTTTGCCTAGCATCAACCAAATTGTTGACCTTATTACTATCTATGAAATTCTATCTCTTATGGATGGTTTCTTAGGATACAATCAAATCTTGATTGCCCTCGAAGATTAACATAAAACCTCTTTTATCACCCCATGGGGAACCTTTTGCTGTAGGGTCAAGCCCTTCAATTTGAAAAATGCTAGGGAAACCTACCAATGTGCCATGACTTACATCTTCCATGACCTAATTCACAAAATTGTTGAGGACTATGTGGATAATTTCCTTGGAAAATCTAAACATCACAAGGACCACCTAGCTATTCTCACCATCATCATCGAATGCCTCATCCATTTTCATGCCAGACTAAATCCTAATAAATGTATTTATGGGGTCCTATCTAGAAAAATTATTGGCTTTATTGTCTCTCTCTAAGGAATCAAAGTAAACCCTACCAAGGTCTGAGCCATCCTTGAGATGCCAACTCTAACCCACATTAAACAACTCCATAGCTTATAGGGCAAACTCCAATCCATCTACCATTTCATCTCTCAATTATCTAATTGATGTCAAACTTTTCACCATCTATTCAATAAAGACACTTATTTTAAGTGGACTAAATACTGTCAACATGCCTTTGATTCACTCAAATAATACCTTCTTTCTCCACTAATTCTCACCCCTCCTAAGGAGGATCGCCACTTCTACCTTTACATATCTGTCACTAACCATTCCCTAGGGGAAATGTTTGCACATTGAGATGAAAAAAAAAAGGAAAAAACTATCTACTATATCAGTTGAACACTTATAGAGTATGATACTCGGTACACCCACACCAAGAAGCTTTGCCTTTCCCTCATCTTCATATTTACCAAACTTCATCACTACCTCCTCAATCATAAAACCTAGGTTATCACCAACACTAACCCCCTCAAGTATATACACTCTAATCCATACCAAAATTAGCGTATGGATAAGTGGCTCATGCTCCTCATTGAGTTTGACCTTGAGTTCCTCTAGCAAAAGTCAATTAAAGGGAAAGTCATTGCTGACCAATTGGCTGAAGCTCCTTTACCAGATAATCAACACCTTCTTCTTACATTTCCAAATGAGTCTATTGCCAATCTATCTCAAGAAGACATCACCTATCAAATTACCCTATTCTTTGATGGATCCAAATGCCAACATGGTGGGGTTGATGGAATTGTTCTCATTCCCCTTGATGGAGAACCCATTACTCTTTCTTTCAAACTTAGCTATGAGTATACCATACATGGCTGAGTATGAAGCCCTAGTGATAGGTCTTCAAACTACCTTAGCCTTGGGAGTCAAAACCATTACTATCTTTAGTGATTCCTAACTTGTCATCAACCAAGTTAATGGTTCCTACCAATACAAAAATTACATCCTACAAAATTACAAACTATTAGTTGATGTACTCTTGACGTCATTTGACCATTACTCTATCTAATCTATTCCATGATCCACAAACAAGTTTGTGGATACAATGGCTTCCCTTGCTTCCCAAATCCCAACTCAACCTATGACTTCCAAATTCTTTATCACCATTCACCATTTTGTCACACCATCATATATCCACTCTGACCTTCCTACTATTTGTAATGTAGGAGAATCTACCTCAGACACTTGGTATGAGCAAACCTTTAACTAACTCAACCTCATTTTAGTTCCTCTTAACCTTTATAGGAATGCCAGACAAGATTTCATCCAAACCACTTCCCATTATACCATATTAGGAGGAATTATCTATAAACATGGTTTTGACAGCCTTATTCTCCATTGTCTTTATGGTCATGAGGCTTCTCATGCTATCAAATAAACCCATGATAGAATTTATGGTGAACACTTTGGTGGCCTAATTATCATTAAACGTATCCTTTGCCTTGGTTACTATTATCCCACCCTTAATCAAGACTACTGTGACTATGTAAATAAGTGTGTTAAATGTCAACAACATGCTAATTTACATCACACACTCGCATATGGCCTTAAAACATCTAAAGACCTTTGGCCTTTCTCATAATGGGTATTGGACCTCATTGAAAAAATGAATCCTCATTCTTCACAATGTCACCACACTATCATCACCACTACTAAATACTTCACTAGGTGGGTAGAGGTTATTCCTCTTATTTCCACCAAAGCTAAAAAAATCGTTGACTTCATCAACCACCATATCATCTATCATTTTAATGTTCCCCATAAGATCATCATTGATAATGGTAAATCTTTCAAAAATCATCAAATTCAAGGTCTTTACGATGCCTTTGGCATCAAACTTGGCTTTTATTCACCATACAATCCATAAACAAATGGACAAGCTGAGGCTTCCAACAAAATTCTAAACAAGATGCTAACTAAGGTCATCAATATTTCAGGCTGGGATTGGCACTTTCATACCCCCTTTACTTTGTGGGCCTATCACACCAGTATTTGAACCTCTACAGGGGTTACCCTTTTCTCCCTTATCTTTGAAGCAGAGGTCATCTTACCTCTCAAAGTATAGATTCTTTCTCTTTGCATATCATTACAAGACATTATTTATAAAATTGACTATCATCAAGAATGTTTATCCCAACTGGAGATACTTGATGAACATCACCTCATAGCCCTTAACCACCTTTGTGTCTACTAAGAACACATTACACGTGTCTATAATAAAAAATTGAGAGAGACCAAGAATTCAAAATCAGAGATATCATCCTCAAAGAGAACCAACATGTCACTAACATGGAGAAAATAAAAAGAGGCAAGTTTTTAATTAATTATCTTGGACCCTACATCATCACCCATAAGTATGGATCAGGATCTTATCATTTGTCCTCCCTTGAAGGAAAACTAGAACCTAAGTCTCTTAATGCTTTGCATATGTGTCCTTTCTACTGTTAAAATAAGGATCAAAATCAACTTCTTGTCTAACTTAACCTCACCCATTGATTCATGAGATTCCCCCCCTCACATTCCTTTTTTCCTCTACTTTTGAGGAAAAATTGATTCAAATAGAACCATGTGATTATCCATCACAACTATTACCTAATCCTGAATATGGATACCCAGCTCTACCCATAGCATGGTTCTCATGGATACTTTTTATCTTTTGCAAGATGAAATCCCATGTTCTTCTATCTCTCAAAACCCATTCCTTTCCACCCTCCACTACCTTCTTATGCTAAAATTTATCCCTCATAAAGGTATACCTTTAAGCCTTATTAGACTTGTCCATGTCTAAAACTAGCATTCAAACTATTTGGGATACCAAAATATATCATTTGGGTCACAAAATTTATAGCATTATATAGACTACTCCTTTGAAGGATAGGTACCCCATTTCTTGAACATTGCTTAAAAGATAGAATGTTCCTTTAAAGGATGGATACTAAAAATTAGAAACTTAGACCACTTCCTCGAAGGATGGCTAAGTCAAATATATATATTAAAATCAATTCCTTGAAGCTTCCTACATCGACCAGCTTCAAAAACTTCTTAAAATAAAAAAAAGGCCAAAAAAAAGAAAAAGGAAAAAAAAGCTCAAATAGACCCTTTCTCAAAAACAAAATAAGCATCCCAAGAAAGCTGCAATCAACTTTCCCTTCAGTAGACTTCTTTCATTGATCATTCTACACTAAGCATAAGATATGGACTTGTCTAAATTTGGTTCTTAGGTCACCTATAGAAGGGGCAAGCCTTTCAACATAAGGTTATCTTCCCTACTCACCCATTTACCATTCAATTACCACTTATTCCCCTTCTTCCATGCTCTATGAATCAAGGGATTTTGAGCTTACTAGACATAACATGATCAAGATCCAATTTTATCAACCAAAGTATGATTATGCAAAGCATTTAAAAGGCTAAGGTTCACTAAACCCCATCTAACTTTGATGATGTTTTTGGCCTTTAACAATGAAAAGGTATCATCCTTATTTTCTTTCCCTTCTATTGTTGACTATTGGAAACATATGTCTCCTAATTCTCCCACATTTCACCTTTTCATAACCTCACCCCCAAACCAAACAAGGCCTCTATATTGGAGATTCCTTCTCCATCATTTAGTTCTTGGAGTGTATTACTCTCCATCCTCTATCGAACCACTTTCCTCGATTGGAACCAAAACTACCTTCAATAAAACCTAGACCATGTAGTATGTCAAATTGGGGAAACTCATTTGAAAACCACTTTGACCTATTTAGAGAATTTCATTCCCCAAGTTTTTTGGAGATTACTCTTCTCCTTCTTCTTTCCTCTTTTAAATCATCCAATCAGAACTAGAACTACATACAACTTGTAGTTTTTTGTTGGATATTATGTCCAAGAAACTATGTAGGCAATGCCCACTTACCTAGTGCATATGGAGTCAACTCGACCACCCCTTTTAGAACATATGTTTCACCTAACCATTGATCATTTATCTTTCTACCCACATTTACCATCTACCATTTGGATATTTCATTTCTCCATCCTTTTTCAACCTTTTGAGAGACATTATTTATCCATTTTCCCACTTGGGAGAACTACAGTCAGCCTGAAGTTTCTATTGGATCCTATGTCCACAAAACTATGTAAGTAATGTCCACTTTCCTAGGGTATTTGAAGTCAGCTTGGCCATCCCTTTTTTTTTACCATCAACCATTAAACATTATCCTTGAACCATTACACCATGTCCATCTCAATGTTGACCATTTTTGACCCAAACATTTCACATCTTTGTATGAAGACCTTGGTGTGGTATTTTTGACCACACTAACTGAATTTTACCATGTTAAACATTTGAACATTGGAACATTTTTCACTTAGAGCATGACTAAAACATTAGATTCCTCCATGAGATCACTTTCGATTTTAGATACCCATAAATGAGGTCACTTCTAAATTTGGATACCCCTACAAACACCTATTTATTTTACTTAGAAGGCTAACAAGTGTACCCAACTATCATAATACAGTCACGTGGTCCATTGGTCACCTATCTTCTCAATGCCAAGATTATTTATATCAACATTGACATCCTTAGTCTTTGCATGATCTTAGCTATCACATATTTGTTGCATCTTGTGCACATGTTGGTGTTACAAATGTCCAACTTTGAACCACCCTTTAGTCACCCACCTTTGTGACTAAACATAAACCATTCATCAAACCCTGACCCAATTCAATTTTTTCTCATCATCTCTTAGTTTGAGGGATAACTACTCCCATACTTGGGGCAAACTGACCTTCAACCAACCTTCAATCACACAATCTATTTTTGTTTTGTAACTTACAGATACAAGATGCATAACAAAAAGTGGCAAAATGTAGACACTAGAAAGCCACACACTCATTTCTAGTCATTAAAGTGCTTTGATCATCCCTTTTATACTTAAACATCAAAATAACTTATTTTTATCTAATCCATTCATCTAACTTGTCTAGACCCACCTTGAGTCCAAGTGAGCTAAACTTAGCCAACTCAACTCACTTTTTCTAGCTAACACCCTTTATCTACCCTTTGACCCTCTTCAAACCCACTGATACTTGGCACCTCGACCACCAACAATTAGGGGTAACCATTGATGGTTACCCTAACCATCGATGGTTAAATACCTAAGCTGGTAACACATCATCAATCATTCCCAAGGTAATCATGAACAAAAATTAATATTTTTCTATGCCTCATCCTCTAACACATCACAACATCTCATTACTCATCATCCTTATCCTTATTACTCCATCACCTTTTACTTATAAAATTAAGTGAACAAGAGGAGACCAAGATTAAGAATAGACATATCCAAATTCTAAATTTAGGTCATCTTCATATATATATTCAAGTCTTCTAGGCATTTGATGTTAAGTTGTGGAGCTAAAAGCTTCATTGTTATGTAAATGTGGAGGTTGCTGAGTGTCAAAGTAACTAACGTCAGTCAGGCCAACCGACATCAGTCATATTCAGTGTACAGAGCAACTAACATTGGTGATGTATCAGTCAACATTGGTCAGACAAGAATCGACGTCGATCATCTCCAGACAGATAGAGACTGACATCGGTCATCTGTGCATTCCAGAACTGGTCTAATTTTAGACTGACAGTTAGTTTGCATGTAAAGACTAGTTTTAGTCTTGAGTCTACATTTCTAATTATTGTTTGGTTTGGGATCTATTTAAGAGACCCATGGGGCCGTATTGTAATCAAGGACAAAGTCAAGGACATGTAAAGGACAAAGTCAAGGACTTGTAAAGGACTAAGGACAAGGATGAGATCTTTTCGAGTGTAAGATCAGTTGATCTGCAAGTAGCAAGATTAGGGAGATCTACATGGTAAGCAAGGTCAGTTAGATCTGCAAGAGTGCAAGATCAGGGAGATCTACTTGTGTGTGTGAGAGTAGGCAACAATGGTTGAGTTGATTGTCACTTTGTCACTGGTGGAGGGAACAACTCTATGTTTGAGTTGTGATTGTAATTGATTGAGAGAGAGAACTCTTGAGGGAGAATTACTGTACACCCAAGAGGTGTGGGAAGAGTGTGATTTATTCATTGTATTTCCTTCTGAAAGAGTGTTAATATAGATTGTATTATTTCTCCTATCTCATATTCTATGCTGTCTCTGAATTCTAGTTACATATTACTTCTGGTTTAATTTTGTGTTTAGTTGCTTATACAAAGGTAATCAATTGTACTCTCAAAGTAGAGTAGAGGATCTTGATAGCTTGGTTCAGAGCTTTGTGTTCTAGATCCTAACAAACTGGTATCAGAGCTTGGTTCACTATAACCTTGGTTTCAGAGTGTGTTAAGTGTTTGTTGATTACAGATCACTCACAGGAGTTTTTGTTTGAGTGGGAGTAAAGCAATGGCAGAAGAAAGTATGCTAAGAATGGAGAAATTCAATGACAAGAATTATCAATTATGGAGGATGCAGATAGAAGATTATCTGTATCAGAAAGATCTGTACTTACCATTGGGTGGGGTTTCAAGTAAGCCCACATATATGCAAGATGAAGAATGGAAGGTTATTGATAGGAAGACTCTTGGAACTATAAGGTTGAGCCTGACATCATCTGTGATTTCCAACTTATCACAAGAAAAGATAATGGTAGAGTTAATGAAATCTTTGGCAAATTTATATGAAAAACCCTCAGCTTTGAATAAGGTATTTCTTATGAAACAATTATTTAATTTGCAAATGCAAGAAGGTGGATCAGTATATAGTCATCTTAGTGATATCCATGGTTTGGTAAACCAGTTAAATTCAGTCAAAATAGTTTTTGATGATGAAATTAAGGCTCTCTTAATCTTATGCTCTTTACCTGAAAGTTGAGACAGCTTGGTAATGACAGTTAGTAATACTGTGTCTGCTTCAAATATCTTGAAAGTTGATGATGTTGTTAGTGTAATCTTGAATGAAGAAATTCACAAGAAAAGCACAAGGGAATCATCAGGTAATGCTTTAAGTGTTGAAAGTAGGGGAAAGTAAAGAGAGAAGGTTGAGCAAGGGAAATCAAGGTCAAAGATAGGCAGGAGATCCAAATCCAGAAATGGAGGTATAACCTACTGGAATTGTGGAAAGAAAGGGCATGTAAAGAAAGATTGTTGGTTGGTAGAAGATCATCATGAAGTAAATAAAGAAGTAAAAGATGTACGTATTTTTGCACATGATGCTCTTATATGTTTCTTGGATAAATTAGAATCTTGGGTTTTAGATTCTGGTGCCTCTTTCCATGCAACCCCAAATAGAGAATTTTTCCATGATTATGTCTATGGAGACTTTGGAAGATTTATTTAGGGGATGGTGAGCCTTGTCAAATGGTTGGCAAAGGGGAAGTGCAGCTGAAGTCGCAGAATGGCAACACATGGGTGTTGAAAGATGTCATGCATGTCCCAGTCCTGAAGCAAAATTTGATTTATGTAGGAATGTTGGGTGATGAGGGTTGCACAGTTACTCTCACAGTGGAATCTTGGCAAGTTTCCAAAGGTGCACTTGTATTAGCAAGAGGTAAGAAAGTAGGTACACTTTATCTATCTACTTGTATTACTGATTCTCCTTATATTTTATCTACTTCAGATGTAGATGCAAAGATGTGGCTCTGTAGGCTTGGTCACATGAGTGAGAAGGGAATGCATGTTCTTAAGTCAAATGTTAAGAACTGGAAAGCCTTGGTTTTCAAGGAGAAGATGATAGACAGAGATCAACTTAAGAGGCTGAATAATTTTGAGTAGGGTAGTGTTGGTTTGGACAAGGTTATGATCCAAAATGAGCTCACGGGTAAAAATCATCACTCACAGGAAAACACAATTACCAACATCAGTCAGGTGAGAACTGACATTGATCAGGTAGGAACCGACATCAGTTTGATGGAGACCAAAGTCGGTGATGTCGGGCAGGTGGACATCGATGTCGGTCAGGGAACTGACGTCGGTGATCAGATGGAAACTAATGTCGATCAGGTCGGTCACATGGAATCGACATCGGTCAGGTGTAGACTGAGAGATGATCGAGATCAGTCACTATTAGAATGAAATTTGGGTGGACAGTAAGCCGTTAAGGAGTCTCAAATGCCCATGAGGAGGTCCAAAAGGGTAAGTAAGCTTCAAATTCATTATTCCCCTTCTTTATACTAGTTTTTGCTCATTGATGGTGGAAAACCAGGAAGTTTTGAAGAGGCAATGCAGGTAGAATCCAAGAAACATTGAGAGCATGGCATGAATGAGAAAATTGATTCCATGGTAGAAAACTAAATGTGGGATTTGGTAGAGTTGCCAGCCAAAAAGAAATCACTAAAATATGAATGGATTTACAGGTTAAAGAAAGGAGAGAATGGACAGTTGAGACAGAAGGCCAAGTTATATGGTCTTGAGCAAGCTACAGGATAGTGGTATTTGAGCTTTGACAAGTGTATGACAAAGCATGGCTTTAGTCAATGTCAATGTAACCATTGTGTTTATTTTACCAGGTTGGATAATATTAGCTACATTATCTTGTTACTGTATGTGGATGATATGCTTGTTGCAGGTTCACATATGTAGGGTATTACTGAGCTAAAGGTAAAATTAGCTCAGACAGGTGCCAAGAAGGATTTAGGAGGAGAAAAGAAAATCCTTGGCATGAGTATTTCTAGAGACAGGGAAAATCATAGGTTAATTTTGTCTCAAGAAGATTATGTGAATAAGGTAGTGGAGAGGTTTGATATGCAGGATGCAAAACTGGTTAGCACACCTATGGTTGGATAGTTCAAGTTGATCTTAGAACATTGTCCTAAATCACATGATGAGGTTGAGTACATATTTAATAGACCTGATATTGCCCAAGCAGTGGGAGTTGTCAGCAAGTTTATGGCCAATCCAGGAAAGGAGCACTAGAAAGCAGTTCAGTGGATTCTCAAATTTTTGAGAGGGACCAGCAACATGTATTTATGCTATGCAGGGTCAAGCACTTCTCTACATGGTTATGTAGATGCAGATATGGCAGGAGAAGCACCATAGGATATGTGTTCACTATTGGTGGAATGACGGTTAGCTAGATATCAAAGATGTAGAAGGTTGTTGCAGTCATAAAGGCTAGCAAGGATATGAACCCTACAGATATGTTAACAAAGTTGAGAATAAAGGAGAATTTGAATCTTCATTCAAATTTTGTTGGTCTTCAAGATTGAACTTGAAGATGGGGATACAAGCTAGAAATAAATTAGAGGATCTACAAGTATAAGTACAGGTATAGGTACAGGTGCAGTGGTTTATCTCCAAGTGGGAGATTGTTAAGTTGTGGAGCTAAAAGCTTCACTATTATGCAAATGTGGAGGTTGTTGAGTGTCAAAGTAACTGACATTAGTCAGGCTAATTGACATTGGTCATATTTAGTTTACAGAGCAATTGACATCAGTGATGTATCAGTCGGCATCAGTTAGACAGGAACTGATGTCGGTCACCTCTAGATAGACAGAGATCGACATCGATCATCTGTGCTTTGCAAAACTGGTCTAATATTAGACAGATAGTTAGTTTGCATGTAAAGACTAATTTTAGTCTTGAGTCTGTGTTTTTTATTATTTTTTGGTTTGGGATCTATTTAAGAGACCCATGGGGTTGTATTGTAATCAAGGACAAAGTCAAGGACTTGTAAAGGACAAAGTCAAGGACTTGTAAAGGTCTAAGGACAAGGATGAGATCCTTTCGCGTGTAAGATCAGTTGATCAGTAGGTATCAAGATTAGGGAGATCTACATGGTAAGCAAGGTTAGTTAGATCTGCAAGAGTGCAAGATCAGGGAGATCTGCTTGTGTGTGTGAGAGTAGGCAACAATGGTTGAGTTGATTGTCACTTTGTCACTGGTGGAGGGAACAACTTTGTGTTTGAGTTGTGGTTGTAATTGATTGAGAGAGAGAACACTTGAAAGAGAATTACTGTACACCCAGGAGGTGTGGAAAGAGTGTGATTTATTCATTGTATTTTGTTTTGGAAGAGTGTTAATATAGATTGTATTGTTTCTCATATCTCATATTCTGTGATGTCTCTAAATTCTAGTTACATATTACTTCTAGTTTAATTCTGTGTTTAGTTGCTTATACAAAGGTAATCAATTGTACTCTCAGAGTAGAGTAGAGGATCTTGATAGCTTGGTTTAGAGCTTTGTGTTTTAGATCTTGACATTTGAATTTTATTCATGCAGGTTTCTCCTACAACCACCAACTTGAACCTCTAACGAATTTCTTCTAGCTTTCCTTCAAGCACCATTATGCTACCAAAACCTCTTTAAGATCAGGGAAGTATTTGATTGATTTTTTTTTATATTTCCTTTCATCTACTTGAATATCTCTATCAGGATCCTCCTCCTTGCACCCTTCCCATCTCATTTTAGTTCCTTTGGACCCTCTACCTTTTCATCCTACCATTACCAAATCTTAAACAAACCTGTACCCTCAACCATACTAGATCTGTAAACCTCTTCTCATGTACATTTTGAGAATTCCTAGTCCCATCAGGTAACCATCGATGGTTACCCCTAACGAGTGATGGTTACCCATAACTATCGATGGTTAACCCTTTGTGACTGAAAACCCTCATTTTCTACCATTTAACCAACCATTGACTAGACCCTATTTTCCCATTTTTTTAACTAGACCAAAACAAACATTCATATAGTAAATTAGCATATATTTTGTTAGTTTATTATATCTTTAGCTTACATTACCAAAGTATTCATATTATTTACTTTTATGTATGCTTACTTTCATTCATCTACTTTCATCATTAACTTGTTTTATGCATGTGGATTGATAGCCTCCATAGATAACTCACACTTTATTGGATCTAGCCCCAACTAATAAATCCACCCTTCCTCTTTGTCTAACAAACAAGCTTGATTTGAATGCTTTCTTATGTAGGTCATCTTCCCCTAGCCAAAGAAGAGTTCTCTACCTCATCTAGTTCACGCGTGCATTTGTACCGGGTTTTTATACCATATCTATTTTACCCTTTTCCACAGCTTTTATCTCTTCATTTCTTCTTAGTCATAAAAGTCAAAATTTTAGATTAAACATGTAGTTAGTCTAAGTCATCACCAATGACATAAAAACTAATAGATACATATCCATAATGTAATAAAATATATCAAATAGTTTTCACAACAAGTACTCTAATCAACAAGGTTAATGTGCCATTATATTATATGTCATAAGATCGAAATCAAAGGAATAGTAATCAAATATTAACTATACTAATCGATGGATTAAATGTTTATTAATTATAGGGTGGAAATCAAGATGTAACATCTTCCTCCCTAAAATCGGTCATTATCCCATTGAAAAAAGTTATGATTAACAAACATAGTTTTAACATCATAAAAACATAGTGTTTAGTATCAAATCATGCTAATCAATGCAAAATTTACTTGAAAAACTCATACTAGATCTCCTAATTAGCACTATTCTTAGATAATTGATCTCATAAGACCCTACTCTATGACATTTCCTATTTTAAAAACAAGTTTTATGAAGTCTAATAAATAACTTGGTAGAAGTCTCACTCCTAACTCAATAGCACATGAGTTCATCATAAAAGTTAAAACAAATTATTATATGACTAAATTTGGCAAGTTCTACCTATTAAATCCTAGATTTGATAAGTTCATCTATTAAATCTAAATCAGTAATAATCAAGTCAATGTGAGGCTAAGTAAGATACCATCATATCGCTTAAAACTCATGTTATTATTTCACCAATCATCCCACAAGTCTCCACAATCGGATGATATTCAAAAGGTGCACAAGGTTCACAAATATATTCTAATATATCATAAAAAACAATCCTATATGGTAAAAGATTCCATATATACTAACATACACACAAAAGAAATCATATAATCATCTCGAGATTAAATTAAGTTACTACTAATCAATCAAAACTAGTATCATATCTTAGAACTTAACTTATAGTGTTATATTCATAGTAAAAATGAAATAATACCATAACATACAAAGGCTAAGGATCATACCATCCTTACAACTTTATAAGTGAGACAATGTCTCCATGCTTGCATGACTAACGCACAATAATTAAAAAGTTTTATCTCAACCCTCTTATACTAAGAAGCTGTTTTGCACATCTTATTCCTTACTTGCTCCTAACAAAAGGTACACACATTACTCTTCAAAATAACATGCTTAAAAAAAAAGAAGAATACTATTAACCATAATAGTTATAATTAACTAGAGTTAATATAAATTCAATGTTAGCCATTCCACATAGTCAAGTTCATAAACTAGGTAAAATAGTGACTCTAAAAATTCACACATATAAAGTAGAGAATTAACATCCCATAAACCAAAAATTCCTACATACCCTCACATGGTAGAAGGAAACATTACAATCCATGTTTCCAATCACTATTCACTTACTAAACTTGTAAGTGTAGTATCATAAACTACTTACACATCTGGAAGGAAAATACAAACCACAAGGATACATCAATCCTTTCAATCCTACAACTTTTCTCAATGAGAAATAGTAAACAATATCCCAATAACTTAAGGGAATAAAACAAAAATTCAAAAACAAGTTTCTACCTAAGGAAACTCTAAATCAATATCATAAACATATAAATCTTCTTGATAGCTAAAAATGATGTAAGAGGAGAGTGACAACATAACAAATCAACTCTAAACTAATAAAAAGAGATGACTCTTCTTCTCAAGTCTAAATAATATAAGGATGATAATCCACATAATAAACTCCTAAAAGAATTAATAATCATGACATCTGTATTCAACTACAATAAAATATTCTACCGCACTAAGTGGTGCCAAACTAGATTGGTCTTATAGGATTCGCATTCCTAGGATCTAAATAAGTAAGACACAAAAGCAATGCATATATGCCTAAGTGAGAAGCACTCTATGCTTAAAACACTCATAACACAAAACACAAACGGTGAAGGTAATTCAAGGAAGACATAATCACACTTGGGGTGTTCAATCTAAAGATCAAAAATATGGTAGGAAAATTTTATTCACACTCATGAACTAAGATAAGTACTCTCCTATCAATACATATTATAAAACCATCACCAATGAGATACTTGATAAACCAACCCTTTAATAACTCTAAGTGGGCATGAATGCTCTAAGTTACATATTCAATGTACCATACATACTTTCTCACTCCTCCTTACTGCTAAATAGAAAGGTACAAAAATACTAGTGGACTCATTAGGTCCTAGAGTTTAAACTTGGATCTGATACCACATGTGATAGCTCATCAAATTACACTTAAGAAAATGCAGTAATTTTTAAAAAAATAATTAAACAATTAACTTAACATTCAATCCATTGAAAAAATAAATCAAAACCATAACTAAGAATAATATTACTTCTAATTCAAATACTACATACAATATAAATCCTATACAACTCCACATAAAATAAATATAATATGAAATAATTATGATTGGTTTGATAATACAACATATACTAACCAAGCATAGAAGAGCATAATGAAATTACATTCCTCTAGTCATATAGCGTAATACAATAAATATATACCAAGCTCTTCGGAGCTCGAGTCGATCCAACTCATGTATTGCTAATAATATCAAGTAGAGAGGGGGGCCCAACCCCCTAGCTCTAATTCTAGTTGGCACCCCTATCTATATCTAGGATCATAGGTCCTCCCCTGCCCCTATCTCTTTATCTAGAGGTAGACCACCTTGAATAAAGAGGGGATTCTCCATATAGGGATCCCCCCTAAGATATCTAGGGTAGGGGCAGGTGAGAATAGAGAGATATTTTTTAAATATCCTCATTATCTATATAGGTAAAGGGCAAGGTAGTCAAGTTCCAAGAGTGGAAATAGTCACCCTCCATAGAACTATCTCAGAGGCCCTCACACATCTCAACCTTTAGGGCCATCTATCTGCCCATAACATAATGAAGATGCATATGATCTGTCCATCTATCATTTCCAAGTAGTACTATAGTGGAGGTGGAAGAACATCATCTGAGTGATTTACCACACCAACCATGTACCAATGATCCACCACATAATCCCCAATTAGGAAATGACCCTCCCTTCATAGATAGGTAGTTAGAATGGTGTGAGAATTTAGTGAGACATGCTAGTACCCTATGTGTTACAATATTTCTAAAAATATACAGTGTACTATAAAAAAATCCATTCTAACATGATATATCACAACATACAAATCAAATATATGAAATGATAATGTACCTAACATTGCTTTGGCCATAGTTTTTTTTACAATCATTTAGATCAGTTATTTTCATATCACACCATTTGATCAAATTATCTATTAGTGGTACTACCTAGACTAGTAGAATCCATCTCACTACCTATTAGTATCATTAATATGGTTTCATATATAACATAATATATAACTCAAAAACTCATACATATTTCATTCTCACAACAAAAATATCACATCACATGTTAAACAAGGAGAAAGCAAGGTGTACACATAATCATCTACACATAAATGAGTCTTACATTAAAATCAATCCCAAACTGAAAAATAATGACCACTGTTTATACCACCTGAGTGAAACACACAATAAACTATAGACTATTTGAATAAGATACAAATAACTACACCTCAAGACAACTCATATTATCTTAGTTTGGTATTCTTAGGCATGACTACTAGTTTTCCATAACTAGTCATACAAGTGGAATCATTAACTTTTATTCAAGCAAGTATAGATATCACTCAAATCAAACATATATATATATATATATATATATATATATATATATATATATATATATATATATATATATAACCTAATATTTATTTACATTTTCAAGATTATATGTATGCATACATGAATTCCTACTAACTAATATAGAACATATTGATCAAGTACTAACCAACACATATATTAACTCAATCAACATAGGTGAGAGTTTAGACATGCAACAATAGTATGTACCATTTTGGGCATATACATTTAAGCTGAAACATTATTATGATATCCCATACTATCATAGCTCATTCTACCCAAAACATTATACTCAACATGAACAAACAATCTTACACTATAATTATTAAACCAATAAATAGGGATTATACCACCTGATTATACCTTAGATTAAATTGCATAATAATAATTAGACAAAAACACATTCTTAATGCACACATTATGATGCACTATTTTATTCTAAAAATATCAATCTCTTACTCATATAAAATATTACTCAAATAATATAATGCACACCAGTTTTCATCTTTACAAGATGATACAAAACACCCAATAATCAACATTCATACCATCTGGGTAAGTTCCAAATAATTTTCACAAACTCTACTCTAACATAGGTAACATACTTGTTTTTTAAAAATAAACATTCTTGGTACTAAACGTAACCAGATTTTATACTAGTAATTTCCAAATGTGAAAACAAGTGACCTCAATCAAAAGTCCACTTTTGTTAAGATAACAACCATTTTAAGCATTTAATTTATATTCTTGGTTGCAAACTTTTTATATAATTCTCATGTAACCAATCATATTGCCAAGTTGTTTTTATCTAAAGGTATTATACATACTACTTGTGATATATACTTATATATATAATCTTTGTAAGACATACATATCTATTTTAGTAAATGACTAACTCTGCTAACATATTTCTATCATGTAATTCTATTTCCAATTTAATTAATGATTTTTGTCTTACTTACTCTGGTAAGAAATCATAAGTATATCTAACATATAAATTATTTCACAAACCATATACTCTTATATACAGAAATAATTATTCCTTTAATTTACTCTATTGATAACATATCAAATTTTCTCATATAATTAAATAATTATATACTTCCACACCTATTCGATGCATATTAATAGTAATTAGTATACAATAGTTCTAATCATAATTTCTCAACTCTAAACATGAATCTAGGTCTATTACATGAAACATAGGCTTCAATAAATAAAAATACACAGTTACTTAAACATTCAATGTTGTCTTATACAGATTGCCACACAACTTATCCAAAAATGGAATGCAACATTATTATACATCTATGAGAGCTATAATGCAAGGCTAAACTTAAGAATAACATGAGATACATCTATAAAATATGGGATGCAATTTTATTTTAAAAGAATAAACATTACCTTATTATATCAAGGTGTTGGCTTATGCATCTAAATCACTGCCTTTAAAATGGTAACAAGGTAAAAATATTTGTTAAAAGTTAAAATTTGAATGTAGATTTAAAATGTAGGTTCACAAACAATCCAAGTGCTGGTTAAAAACAAATGAGATGCTACTTAATATAGAAGGTAGGGATAAAATGTTTTACACCATTCAATAATATTTTGACATAGCCACATAGTTCAACTGGAACACAAGACTTATTAATGCTAGATGCTGATATTAATGGAACACAACACTTATTTAATCATTGTTATACCATTTGAATAAAATTCAATGCAACATAATCAATGTAAGTTATTAAAAGATTTCAAACAAATTTACATATAGAACATTGATTAAGTGTGGTGCCATATAGAAAATTTTACTTAGCTTAACAAAATATAATGCAGACTTAAAGATAATATAAAAATGAACACAACTATTATTTTAAGACCTAGGTCATTTCAAATGTTGCTTTTAAAATTATACACAGGGGTCAAGAAAATACAATGCTACCAAAACTTAGCCAAAGGGACATCAGGCACTAGCTAATATGCAGGGTGTTGTTCATCTAAATGCAACATAACTTATCAAAAGGGGGACACTATCTATTTAAATCCATTAAATAAACCAAGCAAATTAAGACACAGGCTCTAAATAATAATCTTAAAGGTAGGTCTATGATCTAAATGCCACCCCATATATAGTGGAAATATAGGTAGTAAATTACACAAGTTTAATATAAATTATGATGCAGAACACCGAATGGAACACAACTTTAGCATAAGATATAAAGTAGCCTTAATAAGAAGACTCACAAACTAAGAGGAAAAGGATGCATTTCTAATTTAATGCTCCATTTAATAACACTTAGTCTTATTTTGTAAAACTGTTGGTCAAATAATTACTAAGTAGGTTTTAACGCTACTAACATAATAATAAGATGCCAAGCTTAAGGTATGAAGACACGGTTTCCTAGAAATAATATGTAGGTTTTGTACAAAATACAATATGGGAAGATAATTACATAACTTCCCTTAATACTTGCTAAATATTTTTCCTCCAATTCTCTTACTTCCTCTTTATCTCTCTGTTCATGTCTCCCTATATGTTTTAATAATTTTCCGTAGACTTTATTTATAGAATCAATCTTCTCACTATTTTTTGCACCATTTCTATGCATGTTATTCTTTTTCTAGATTACTTTTCATGCATCCTCTCTTCCACTTTGCTATCCATGCCTAGTCTTCTTTTAATTTCTTTAATTTATAAAACTCTTTTCCTTTTCTTTTTCTAAGGCCATATTTTTTGCATGTTAATCTATTTTCCTAATTTTTAAATTAAATTTCTACATGTTATTAAAGATTGCCTTAACACAACTTCCATTAACTCTTTCTTTCACTTTAGTCTACCAAGATAATATCAAAACATGCTAAGTTAACTAAAATAATAATAAAATCTGTTTCCTTAATTTTCAAATAAATTTCATTCATAATTTTAATTTTAAGAAAATAATCTCTACAAGGATAATTATGTCATTAATTATCTTTTATTTGCTAGAGAATCATATTTAAAATAATAATACTTTTTTATCAATTAATAATTATTTTTCCTAATTTAAATTCAAAAATCAAATCAATTAGAAAAAAGATCTAACATATACTAAAATTAATTTTATACACAAATATAATTAAAAGCAATAATTCATAATTATGCACTAACATTTATGTCTATCATTTAAAATTTATTGTGTGTGTGTAAGGTCACTAGCATTTTCCATAGATATTTCCCAAATCTCTCCATCTAGCCGAGCTTTTTTGATGACCCTCTCCTCCATCAAGCTCTAAGGGTAGGACCTATCTTGCATCCACCTCACAAAAAATAAGTAGTTAGTCTGAGCCATCACCATTGATGTAAAAACTAAAAGATACATATCCACAATGTAACAAAATATATTATACATTTGTCACAACATGTACTTTAATCAACAAGGTTACTATCCCATTACAATATATATCATAAGCTCAAAATCAAATCAATAGTTATCGAATATAAACTATACTAAATAGATTAAAGGTTTATTAATTATAGGGTGGAAATCATGATGTAACATCTTCCTCCCTAAAACTGGTCATCATTATCGATGACAAAAGTTTTGATTAACAAATAAAGTATTATTAGCATAAAAACATAGTGATTAGTATCAAATCATGCTAACTAATACAAAATTTACCTGAAGAACTCATACTAGTTCTCTTAATTTTCTCTATTTTTAGAGAATTGATCTCATAAGACCTTACTTTGTGACATTTCCTATTCTACAAATAGGTTTCACGAAACTTAATTTATGCTGATTGGTTCTATCATGACCACCCTAAGGTATATAACCATAATAAAAATTTACTAAATAATTTGGTAAAAGTCTCACTTCTAACTGAACAACACATGAGTTCATTACAAAAGTCAAAATAAATGATCATATGACTAGATTTATCAGGGTTTCCCTGTCAAATCCTTGATTCGACAAGTCCATCTATAAAATCTAACTTAGTAACAATTGAGTCAATGTGAGGCTAAGTAGGATACCATCTTATCTATTATAACTCATGTTCCTATTCCACCAATCATCCCTTAGGTTTCCATGATCAGATGATCTTCAAAAGGTGCACAAGGTTCACAAATCTATTCTAATATATCATAAAAAACAATACTATATGCTAGAAATTTTCATATGTACTAACACACACACAAGAGAAATCATATAATCATTTTGAGATTGAATTAAGTTGCTACTAATCAATTAAAACTAATATCATACCCTAAAATTTAACCTACAGTGTTATATTCATATTAAAAAGGAAATAATACCATAACATACAAAGGTTAAGGATCATACCATCCTTAAAAATTTATAATTGAGATAATGTCTCTATGCTTGCACAACTAACACACAATAGTTAAAAAGTTTTATCTGAACCCTCTTAGACTAAGAATATGTTATTCACATCTTATACCTTACTTTCTCTAGGCAAAAGGTGCACATTTTACTCTACAAAACAATATGCTTAAAAAAAAAACTATTAGCCATAATAATTAGATTAACTAGAGTTAATATAAATTCAATGTTAGCCACTCTTCATAGTCAAGTTTATAAGTTTGGTAAAATAGTGACTATAAAAAGTCACACATAGAAAGTAGATAAGTAACATCTCATAAACCAAAACTTCCTGCATACCCTCACATGGTAGAAGAAAACATTGCAATCCATGTTGCCAATCACTATTCACTTAGTAAACTTGTAAGTGTAGTATCATAACCTACTTTCACAACTGGATGGAAAATACAAACCACAAAGATTAATCAATCTATTCAATCCTATAACTTTTCTCAGCGAGAAATAGTAAACACTATCCCAATAACTCAAGGAACAAAGCAACAATTTAGAAACAAGTTTTTACCTAAGGAAACTCTAAATCAACATCCTGAACATGTGAATCTTCTTGATAGCTATAAAATATGTAAGAGGAGAGTGACAATATAACAAATCACCTCTAAACTAATTAAGAGATATGTCTCTTCTTCTCAAGTCTAAACAATATAAGGATGCTAATCCACATATTAAACTCTTAAAAAAATTCATAATCATGACATCTATATTTAACTGCAATAAACTTTTCCATCACACCAAGTGGTGCCAAACTAGAATGGTCTTATAGGATTCCCATTCCTAGGATCTGAGTAAGTAAGACACACAAATAATGCATATATGCCTAAGTGAGAAGCACTCCATGATTTAAAACACTCACAACACAAAACACAAATGGCGAAGATAATTTATGGAAGATATAATCACACTTGAGTTGTTCAATCTAAATATCAAAAATATGGTAGAAAACTCTTATTCACACTCATGAACTAAGACAAGTACTCTCCTACCCATACACCATACACAACCATCACCAATGAGACACTCGATAAACCAAACCTTTAATAACTCCAAATGGGCATGAATGCTCTAAGGTACACACTCAATATACTATACATACGTTGTCACTCTTTATTGATAAACAAAAAGGTATAAAAATGCTAATGGACTCATTAGGTCTGAGTTCAAACCTAGCTCTGATACCACATATGAAAACCCCTCAAGCTGCATTTAAGAAAATGCAGTAATTTTTTTTAATAATTAAATAATTAACTTATCATTCAATTCATAGAAAAAATAAATCAAAACCATAACTAAAAATAATAGTACTTCTAATTCAAATACTGCATACAATATAAATCTTATACAACTCCACATAAAACAAATACAATAAGAAACAGCTACAACTAGTTTGACAATGCAACATCTACTAACCAAACATACTTGTACATAATATAATTAAATTTCCATAAACATACACCCTAATACAGTAAACAAATACCAAGCTCTCGAGAGCTTGAGTCGATGTAACTCATGTATTGTTGATTATCTCAAGTGTCATCTCCAAATAATATTATAGTGGAGGAGGGAGAGCATCATCTAAGCACTTTACCACACCAACCACAGACCAACAATCCCCCATATAATCTACTATTAGGGGACATCCCTCCCTTCATAGATATGTAGATAGAATGGTGTGAGAATCCAATGAGACGTGCTAGTACCCTGTGTGCTGTAAGATTTTTAAAAAAATGCAGTGTACCATAAAGAAATTCATTCTAACATGATATTGCACAACATGAAAATCAAACATATGAAATCATAATATATCTAACATTACTTTGGCCAAAGTTTTATAAGATCTTTTAGGTCAGTTAATTGCATTATACACCACTTAATCAGATTTTCTATTGGTGATACTACCTAGGCTAGTGGAATTTGTCTCACTACCTATTAGTATCATCAATGTGGTTTCATATATACCACAATATATAACTAAAAGACTCATACAAATTTCATTCTCCTAAAAAAAATATCATATCACATGTTAAAGAAGGAGAAAACAAGGCATACACATAATCAACTACACATAAATGAGTTTTACATTAAAATCAATCCCAAACTGAAAAATAATGACCACTATTTATACCACTCGAATAAAACACACAACAAACTATAGACTATTTAAATAAGATCTAAGTAACTACACCTCAAGATAACCCATATTATCTTAGTCTAGTATTCTTAGGCATGACTACTAGTTTTCTATAACCAATCATACAAGTGGAATCATTAACTTTTATTTAAGAAAGTATATATATCACTCAAATCAAACATACACACATATAAGTCTAACCTAACATTAATTTATATTTTTAAGATTATATGTATGCATACATAAATTCCTACTAACTACTACAGAACATACTGATCAAGTACTAACCAACACATACATTAACTTAATCAACATAGGTGAGATTCTAGGCATGCAATAACAATATGTACCATCTTGGGCATATAAATTTAAGCTGAAGCATTCTTATGATATACCATACTATCATATCTCATTATGCCCAAAGCACTCTACTCAACATGAACAAACAATCTTACAATGTAGTCATTAAACTAACAAATACGGATTATACCACCTGATTATACCTTAGATTAAATTGCATAATAATAATTAGATAAAAACACAATTTCAATACACATATTATGATGCATTATTTTATTCTACAAATATCAATCTCTTGCTCATATAAAATATTATTTAAAAAATATAATGCACATCAATTTTTATCTTTACAAGACGTTACAAAACACACAGTAATCAACATTCATACCATCTAGGTAAGTTCCAAATAAGGATCAAAAACTCTGCTCTAACATAGGTAACATACTTGTTTTTCATAGACAAACATTCTTGGTCGTAAACATAACCAAATTTTATATTGATAATCTCCAAATGTGAAAATAAGTGACCTCAATTAAAAGTTCACTTTTGTTAAGATAACAACCATTTTAAGCATTTAATTTATATTCTTGGTTACAAAATCTTTATATAATTCTCATATAACCAATAATATTGCCAAGTTGGTTTTATCTAAAGGTATTATACATACCACTCGTGATATATACTTATATATATAATCCTTGTAAGACATACATATCCATTAGTAAATGACAAACCCTACTAACATATTTTTATCATGTTATTTTATTTCTAATTTAATTAATGATTTCCATCTTACTTAGTCTAGTAAGAAATCATAAGTATATCTAACATATAAATTATTTCACAAACCATATACTCTTAAATATGAAAATAATTATTTCTTTAATTTACTCTATTGATAACATATCAAAAAATTTCTTTATATTAAACAATTATATACATGCACACCTATTCGATGTATATTAATAATAATTAATATATAATAGTTCTAATCATAATTTCTCAACTCTAAACATGAATCTAGTTGTATTACATGAAACATAGGCTTCAATAAAGAAAAATATGCAGTCACTTCAACATTCAATGATGCCCTATATAGATTACCACACAACTTATCCAAAAATGGAACACAACATTATTATACATCTATGTAGGCTATATTGCAAGGCAGGTTTTAAGAATAATATGAGATGCATCTATAAAATGTGATATGTAAGTTTAATTAAAAAGAGTAAACATAAACCTATTATATCAAGGTGTTTGCTTATGCATCTAAATCATTGCCTTCAAAATGGTATGCAAGGTAAAAATATTTGCTAAAAGTTAAAAGTTGAATGCAAATTTAAAACATGGGTTCAAAAACACTCTAAGTTTTAGTTAAAAATAAATAAGATGTTACGTAATATATAAGGTAGGGATAAAGTTTCTTACGTTGTCCAAGAATATTTCAACACAACCACATAGTTCAACTAGAATGCAAGACTTATCAATGCTAGATGTTGATCTTAGTGGAAGACAACACTTATTTAATAATTTTTATACCATTTGAAGAAAATGAAATGTAGCATAATGAACACAGGTTATTAAAATATTTTAAAAAAATTTACATATAGAACGCTGATTAGGTTTGGTGCCATATAGAAAATTTTACTTAACAAAATACAATGCAGGATTAAATAGACAATATAAAAGGAATACAACTATTATTTTAAGACTTGATTCATTTCAAATGCTTATTTTAAACATTTACACAGGGGTTGAAGAAATGCAATGCTGTCAAAACTCAGCCAAAGGGACATCAAACACTGGCTAATATGTGAGATGTTGCTCATATAAATGCAATGAAAATTATCAAAAGGGGGATGCCATCTATTTAAATCCATTAAGCAGACTAAGAAAAGTAAGACACTATCTTCGAATGATAATCTTAAAGGTAGGTCTATGCTCTAAATGTCATCCCATATATAGTGGAAAAATAGGTAGTGAATTACACATGTTTAATATAAATTATGGTGTAGATCACTAAATGGAATGTAACTTTAGCATAAGATACAATGCAACTTTCATAAAAAGACTCACAAACTAAGATGAAAAGGATGTAGCACCAATTTAATGCTCTTTGTAATAAGACTTAGTATTATTTGGTAAAAATGCTGGTCAAATAACTACTACACATATTTTAATGCTACCAACATAATAATAAGATGCCAAGTTTAAGGTATTAAGCCATAATTTCATAGAAATAATATGTAGATTTTATACAAAATACCACATGAGAAAGATAATTATAGAACTTACCTTAATACTTTCTAAAGATTTTTCCTCCAATTCTCTTGCTTTCTCTCTATCTCTCCATCTGTGCCACCCTGTGTGTTTTAATAAATTTCCACAAACTTTATTTATAGAATCAATCTCCTTGTTGTCTGTTGTACCACTTCTATGCATTTTATTCTTTTCCTAGATTACTTTTCATGAACGCTCTCTTCCACTTTGAAATCCATGCCTAGTCTTCTTTTAATTTCCTTAATTTATACAACTCTTTTCCTTTTCTTTTATCGTGGCCTTCTTCTTTGCATGTTAATCTATTTTCCTAATTTTTTAAGTAAATTTATACATGTTATTCAAGATTGCCTTAACAAAACTTCCGTTAACTCTTTCTTTCACTTTAGTCTACCACGCTAATATACAAACATGCTAAGTTAGATAAAATAATAATCAAAACCATTTTCTTAATTTTCAAATAATTTTAATTTAAATAAAAAAATCTCTACAAGGATAATTATGTCATTAATTGCCTTTATTTGATAGATAATCAGATTTAAAATAATAATACCTTTTTAGCAATTAATAATAATTTTTCTTAATTAAAATTCAAAAATCAAATTAATTATAAAAGAGATCTAATGCATACTAAAATTAATTCCACACACATAAATATAATCATAAATAATAATTCATAATTACGCACTAACATTTATGCCTACCATTTAAAATATATTGGGCATGTGTGTAGGGTCAATAGCATTTTCCACTGATATTCCTCCAATCACTCCATCTAGCTGATCCTCTTTGATAATGCTCTCTCCTGTCAAAAATTAAGTAGTTAGTCTGAGTCATCTCCAATGATGCAAAAATTAAAAGATACATATCCAAAATGTAACAAAGTATATCATACAGTGGTCACACCATGTACTCTAATCAACAAGGTTATTGCCCCATTACAGTATATGTCATTAACTCAAAATCAAAATAATAGTAATTAGATATTAACTATATTAATCAATGGATTAAAGGTTTATTAATTATAGGATGAAAATTGAGATGTAACATCTTCCTCCCCTAAAACTGGTCATCATCTTGATGACAAAAGTGATTATTAACAAACAAAGGTTTACAACATAAAAATATAGTGTTTAGTATCAAATCATGCTAACCAATGCAAAATTTACATGAATAACTCATAGTAGTTCTCATAATTAGCACTATTCTTAGAAAATTGATCCTATAAGACCCTACTCTATGACATTTTTGATTTTGTAAACAAGTTTCATGAAAGTCATTTTATACTGATTGGTTCTATCATGACCACCCCAAGGTCTAAAATTGTAAGAAAAGTCTACTAAATAACTTGGTATAAGTCTCACTACTAACTCAACAACACATGAGTTCATCACAAAAGTCAAAACAAATCATCATATGATTGAATTTGATAAATTCTATCTATCAAATCCTAGATTCAACAAGTCCCTCTGTCATATCCAACTTAGTAACAACTGAGTCAATGTGAGACTAAGTAGGATACCATCCTATCACTTATAACTCACATTAATATTTCATCAATCATCCCCTAGGTCTCCATGATCATATTATATTCAAAAGGTGCACATGATTAAAAAATCTATTATAATAGATCATAAAAATCAATACTATATGATAAAAGATTGAATTAATCATCTCGAGATTGAATTAAGTTATTACTAATCAATCAAAACTAGTATCATATCTTGCAACTTAACCTGTAGTGTTATATTCATAGTAAAAAAGAAATAGTACTATAACATACAAAGGCTAAGGATCATACCATCCTTAAAATTTTATAAGTAAGACAATGTCTCCATGCTTGCATGACTAACACACAATAATTAAATTTTTTTATCTCAACCCTCTTAGATTAATAAGATGTTTTGCACATCTTATACCTTACTTTCTCTTGACAAAAAGTGCACATATTACTCTTTAAAACAACATGCTTAAAAAAAATAAAATACTATTAGATATAATAGTTATAATTAACTAGAGTTAATATAAATTTAATGTTAGCCACTCTTCATAGTCAAGATCATAAGTTAGGTAAAATAGTGACTCTAAAAAGTCACACATAGAAATTAGATAATTAACATCCCATAAACCAAAACTTCCTACATACCCTCACATGGTATAAGGAAACATTACAATCCATGTTGCCAACCACTATTCACTTACTAAACTTTTAAGTATAGTATCATAACCTACTTCCACAACTGAAAGAAAAATAAAAACCACAAGGATGCATGAATCCATTCAATCCTACAACTTTTCTCATTGAGAAGTAGTAAAAACTATCCTAATAACTCAAGGGAATAAAACAACAATTTAAAAACAAGTTTTTGCCTAAGGAAACTCTAAATCAACATCATGAACATATGAATCTTCTTGATAGCTAAAAAAGATGTAAGAAGAGAGTGAAAACATAATAACTTACCTCTAAACTAATTAAAAGATATGACTTTTCTTCTCAAGTCTAAACAATATAAAGATGCTAATCCACATAACAAACTCCTAAAGGAATTCATGATCATGATATCTACATTTAACTACATGAAAATTTTCCACCGTACCAAGTGGTGCCAAACTAGAATGGTTTTATAGGATTCCCATTCTTAGGATTTGAATAAGTAAGACACAAAAATAATGCATATATGCCTAAGTGAGAAGTAGTGCATGCTTTAAAACACTCACAACACAAAATGCAAATGGTGAAGGTAATTCAAGGAAGACATAATCACACTTGAGGTGTTAAATCTAAAGATAAAAAATATAGTAAGAAACTCTTATTCACACTCATGAACTAAGCTAAGTACTCTCCTACCCATACACCTTATAAAACTATCACTAATGAGACACTCGATAAACCAACCCTTTAATAACTCTAAGTGGGAACAAATGCTATAAGGTATACACTCAATGTACCATACATAATCTCTCACTCCTCATTATTTCTAAACAAAAAAGTATGAAAATAATAATAGACTCATTAGGTCTTATAGTTTGAACCTTGATCTGGTAACATATGTGACAACCCCTCAAGTTATACTTAGGAAAATACAACAATTTTTTTAAAAATAATTAACCTAACATTCAATCCATAGAATAAAATAATTTAAAACCATAACTAATAATAATACTACTTCTAATTCAAATACTACATACAATATAAATCTTATATAACTCTACATAAAACAAATACAAGAGGAAACAATTACTATTGGTCTGACAATACAACATCTACTAACTAAAAATACAAGTACATATTACAATTACATTCTTTCATGCATACAACCTAATACAATATAAAGATTCCACTCTCTCTGAAGCTTGAGTCGATCTAACTCATATATTGCTGATAATCTCAAGTGTCATCTCCAATTAGTACTATAGAGGAGGAGGGAGAGCATCATTCAAGCAATTTACTACACCAACCACGGACAAACGATCCCTCACATAATCCCCTATCAAGGAGTGGCTCTCTCTTCATAGATAGGTAGATAGAATGGTGCAAAAATATAGTGAGATGTGATAGTACCCCTTGTGCTATAATATTTTTAAAAATATATAGTGTACCATAAAGAAATCTGTTCTAACATGATATCGCATAACATGAAAATTAAATATATAAAATGATAATGTATCTAAAATTAATTTGGTCAAAAATTTTATATGATTATTTAGATCAATTAATTTAACACATCACTTGATTGGATTATCTATTGGTGGTACTATCTAAGCTAGTGGAATCCATCTCACTAATTAATATCATCAATATGGTTTCATATATAATATGATATATAACTTAAAGAATCATACATATTTTATTTTCTTAGAAAAAATATCACATCACATGCTAAACAAGGAAAAAGTAAGATATACACATAATCATCTACACATAAATGAGTCTTATATTAAAATCAATCTCAAACTAGAAACCAATGACCACTGTTTATACCACCCAAATAAAACACATAATAAATTATAGACTATTTCAATAAGAACCAAATAAATACACCTCAAGACAACTCATATTATCTTATTTTAGTATTCTTAGGCATGACTAATAGTTTTTCATAACCAGTCATACAAGTGGAATCATTAACTTTTATTCAAGCCAGTATATATATCACTCAAATCAAATAGATACACTTATAAGTGTAACCTAACATTAAATTATATTTTCAATATTGTATGTACACATACATGAATTCCACCTAACTACTATAGAACATATTGATCAATTACTAACCAACACATACATTAACTTAGTCCACATAGGTGAGAGTTTAAGCATGTAACAATAATATGTACCATCTTGGGCATATACATTTAAGATGAAGCTTTCTTATGATATTTCATACTATCATAACTCATTGTGCCCAAATCACTCTACTCAACATGATAAAAAAATCTTACACTATAATTATTAAACAAATAAATAGGGATTATACGACTCGATTATACCTTAGATTAAATTGCATAAAACTAATTAGACAAAAACAAAATCTCAATTCACACATTACAATGCACTATTTTATTCTATAAATATCAATCTCTTGCTCATATAAAATATTATTCATAAAATATAATGCACACCAATTTTCAACTTTGAAAGATGCTACAAAACACACAATAATCAACATTCATACCATCGAGGTAAGTTCCAAATAAGGATCACAAACTTTGCTCTAACATAGGTAACATACCTTTTTTTCATAGACAAACATTCTTGATCCCAAAATAGACCAAATTCTATATTAGTAATCTCCAAATGTGAAATCAAGTGACCTCAGTCAAAAGTCTACTTTTGTTAAGATAACAACTATTTTAAGTATTTAATTTATATTCTTGGTTACAAACATTTTATATAATTCTCATATAACCAATCATATTGCCAAGCTGATTTTATCTAAAAGTATTATACATACTACCTGTGATATATACTTATATATATAATCTTTGTAAGACATACATATCCATTTTAATAAATGGCAAACTCTGTTAACATATTTTTATCATGTAATTCTATTCCCAATTTAATTAATGATTTTCATCTTACTTAGTCTAGTAAGAAATCATAAGTATATGTAACATAGAAATTATTTCACAAACCATATACTCTTATATATGATAATAATTATTCCTTTAATTTACTCTATTGATAATATATCAAATTTTCTAATATAACTAAATAATTATATACTTACACACCTATTCGATGTATATTAATAGTAATTAATATATAATAGTTTTAATCATAATTTATCAACTCTAAACATGAATCTAGGTGTATTACATGAAACACATGATTCAATAAAGAAAAATACACAATTACTTCAACATTCAATGCTACCCTATACATATTGCCACACAACTTCTCCAAAAATGGAATGCAACATTATTATACATCTATGCAGGCTATAGTACAAGGCAAGTTTTAAGAATAATATGAAAGACATCTATAAATTATGGGATACAAGTTTAATTAAAAATAATAAACATAACCATATTATATCAAGGTGTTGACTTATGCATCTAAATCACTACCTTCAAAATGGTATGCAAGGTAAAAATATTTGCTAAAAGTTAAAAGTTTAATGCAAAATTAAAACATAGATTAATAGACACTCCAAGTGATGGTTAAAAACAAATGAGATGCTACTTAATATAGAAGACAAGAATAAAGGGTCTTACACTGTCCAATAATATTTTGACACACCACATAGTTCAATTGGAACACAAGACTTATCAATGCTAGACATTGATCTTAATTGAACACAACACTTATTTAATCATTGCTATACCATTTGAAGAAAATGAAATACATTATAATATATGAAGGTTCTTAAAAAATTTCAATCAAATTTAGATATAGAACATTGATTAGGTGTGGTGCCATATAGCAAATTTTACTTAGCTTAATAAAATACAATGTAGGCTTAAAGAGATAATATAAAAAAGAATTCAATTACTTTTTTAAGGCCTAGTTCATTTCAAACACTACTTTTAAACATCTACATAGGGGTCGAGGAAATACAACACTACCAAAACTTGACCAAGGAGATATCAGACATTGGCTAATATGCAGGATGTTGCTTATCTTAATGCAATGCAACTTATCAAAAGGAGGACACCATCTATTTAAATCCATTAAGCAAACCAAATAATGTAAGACTTAGGCTCTGAATAATAATCTTAAAGGTAGGTCTATGCTCTAAACACCATCCCATATATAGTGTAAAAATAGGTAGAAAATTACACATGATTAATACAAATTATGATGCAG